>RJWK010015859.1:15970-36057 GCA_004363435.1 Platanista minor | reverse complement strand
GGTGGGCAGGTCCACGTCAGGTGGCGTGTTTTGGGGTGTCTGTGGACTTATTATGATTTTAGGCGGCCTCTCTGCTAATGGGTGGGGTTGTGTTCCTGTCTTGCTAGTTGTTTTGCCTAGCGTGTCCAGTACTGTTGCTTTCTGGTCTTTGAGTGAAGCTGGGTGCTGGTGTTGAGATGGAGATCTCTGGGAGATTTTCACTGTTTGATATTATGTGGGGTTGGGAGGTCTCTTGTAGACCGGTGTCCTGAAGTTGGCTCTCCCACCTCAGAGGCACCACACTGACTCTTGGCTGTAGCACCAAGAGCCTTTCATCCACACGGCTCAGAATAAAAGCGAGAAAAAGTAGGAAGAAAGAGAGAGAGAGAGAGAGAGAGAGAGAATGGAGAAAGAGAGAGAGAGAGAGAGAGAGAGAGGAAGGAAGAAAGGAAGGATAAAATAGAATAATGTTAGATTAAAACAAAATCAAGTTATTAAATTAAAAAAATTATTGATAGAAAAAATTTTTTAAAAGTTAAAAAACAACAACAACAAAAAAAAACAGACAGATAGAACCGTAGGACAAATGGTGAAAGCAGAGCTATACAGACAAAATCTCACACAGAAGAATACACATACACACTCATAAAAAGAGGAAAAGGGGGAAAAAAAAAATCTTGCTCTCAAAGTCCACCTCCTCAATTTGGGATGATTTGCCGTCTATTCATGTACTCCGCAGATGCAGGGTACATCAAGTTGATTGTGGGGATTTAATCCGCTGCTCCTGAGGCTGCTGGGAGAGACTTCCCTTTCTCTTCTTTGTTAGCACAGCTCCCTGGGCTCAGCTTTGGATCTGGCCCCGCCTCTGCGTGTTTGTCGCCGGAGGGCGTCTGTTCTTCGCTCAGACAGGTCGGGGTTAAAGGAGCCGCTGACTCGGGGGCTCTGGCTCACTCAGGCCGGGGGGAGGGAGGGGCACGGAGACAGCTCCTTTACTTTGCAGTGAAAATTGATTTGTATACTTTTTGCCTCTGAGTCCTTGTGGGATTTTTTTTTTATTATTCAAACAGAAAGTCACAAAAATTATAATCATCCTCATCAGTTCACTCAGTCCCATGTAATAAATTTTTTTTTAATCTTGATCTTTTGTTAGCACTTTTATGAATTCATCAGTTTTCCATTAGAGTTCTGAAAATGCTTATTCATTCAGTTCAGCAGTATAGTCAGTTACCAGAAACCTATACTTGTCAGAGTCTTTTCCATGAATTCCTTGAAGATGAAACCCTTTTATAGGAACATTTTTGCGAAAGCATCAGAGTACACCCAGAACTGCCTGTAATGACAAAAGACTTAAAAATGACCACGGTTAAAGATTTGATGAAAGTTCATAATAATACAATTGACAAGGAAATTTAGTTATTTCTGAGATATACATTTTAAAGTAATAACTAGAATTATGACTTATAACATTATACCAGAAGATATAAGATTTTTAGAAATTTCACGTAATGTCTGAAACATTTATATTAACATATTTCCATACAAATAACCCAAAGAAAGTTTAGTATTAGTTTTATTTTGTTGTTTGTTTGTTTATACTGCAGGTTCTTATTAGTCATCAATTTTATACACATCAGTGTATACATGTCAATCCCAATCGCCCAATTCAGCACATCACCATCCCCACCCTACCACGGTTTTCCCCCCTTGGTGTCCATACGTTTGTTCTCTACATCTGTGTCTCAACTTCTGCCCTGCAGACTGGTTCATCTGTACCATTTTTCTAGGTTCCACATACATGCATTAATATACGATATTTGTTTTTCTCTTTCTGACTTACTTCACTCTGTATGACAGTCTCTAGATCCAACCACATCTCAACAAATGCAAGTCCTTAGCTCATTTTAAAATCAGGTTATTAGTTTTATTACAATTGAATTGTTGGAATTCCTTATATATTTTGGAGATTCACACCATATCAGATATATGGTCTGCAAGTATTTTCTCCCATTCCATAGGCTGCCTTTTCACTCTGTTGATTGTTTCCTTTGCAGTACAGAAGCTTTTTAGTTTGATATAGTCCCACTTGTTTATTCATGTTTTTGCTGCCTTTGCTTTGCATGTCATATCCATGAAATCATTGTCAAGTCCAATGTCATGAAGATTTTCCCCTGTATTTTCTTCTAGGGTTTTTACAGTTTTGAATCTTATGTTTCAGTCTTTAATCCATTTTGAATTGGTTTTCGTTTGTGGTATAAGATAAAGGTCCAGTTTCTTTCTTTTGCATGTTTTGCCAGCACCATTTGTTGAAGAGACTGTCCTTTCCCCATTGTGCATTCTTGGCATCCTTGCCAAAGATTAGTCGACAAAATACACATGGATTTACTTCTGGGCTCTCTGTTCAGTTCCACTGGTCTATATGGCTGTCTTTTTGCCACTACCATACAGTTTTGATTACTGTAGCTTTGCAGTATAGTTTGAAATCAGGAAATGTGATGCTTCCTCTTTCTCAAGATTTTCTTGCCTATTTCTCATCTTTTATCGTTCCATATGAATTTTAGAGTTTTTTATTTCTATTTCTGTAAAAAATGCCATTGAGATTTTAATAGAAATGTATTGACTCTATAGATTGCTTTGGGTAATATGGACGTTTTAATAACATTAATTCTTCCAATCAGTGAACATAAGATATTTTTCCATTTGTTTGTGTCTTGTTTAATTTCTTTCATCAATGTTTTGTAGTTTTCAGCATACAAGTCTTTCACCTCCTTAGGTAAGTTTAATCCTAGATATTTTATTCTTTTGGTGCTATTGTAAATGGGATTGTTTTCTAATTTCCTTTTTGTATAGTTCATTGTTAGTGTATAGAAATGCAACTGATTTATTTGAATTTTGATTTTGTATCCTGTAACTTTACTGAATTTTTTGATTAGTTCTGACAATTTTTAATGGAGTTTTTAGGGTTTTCTAGATATAAAATTATGTCATCTGCAAACAGAAAATTTTACTTCTTCTTTTCTGATTTGGATGCCTTTTATTTATTTTTCTTATCTAATTCATCTGGCTAGGACTTCTAGTACTATGTTGAGAGTGGGTATCCTTGCCTTGCTTCTGATCTTAGAGGAAAAACTTTTAGTTTTTTACTGTTGGGTATGATGTTAACTATGGACTTTTCATATATGGCCTTCATTATGTTGAGGCCATTTCCTCTAATTCTAGT
Source organism: Platanista minor (assembly GCA_004363435.1). Lineage (NCBI taxonomy): Eukaryota > Metazoa > Chordata > Mammalia > Artiodactyla > Platanistidae > Platanista > Platanista minor. The sequence goes on along the minus strand of RJWK010015859.1, from coordinate 32,861 downwards.
CTGTTGAGAGTTTTTATCATGAAAGGATGTTGAAGTTTGTCATCTATTGAGATGGTCATGTGATTTTTATTCTTCATTCTATTAATGTGGCATATCACAATTGATTTTTGTGTGTTAGACCATCCTTGCATCCCGCGGATTAATGCCTCTTAATCATGGTATATGATCCTCTTAATGTGCTGTTGAATTCAGTTTGCTAATATTTTGTGAGGATTTTTGCATCAAAACTCATCAGGGATATTGGCTTATAGTTTTCTTGTAGTGTCTTTGTCTTGCTTTACTATCAGGGTAATGCTAGCCTCATAAAATGAGTTTGGAAATGTGCCCTCCTCTTCATTTTTCTGGAAGAGTTTGAGAAGGGTTGGTGTTAATTCTGACTTAAATGTTTGGCAGAATTCTCCTGTAAAGCCATCTGGTCCTGGACTTTTCTTTGGGAAATTTTTGATTACTGATTCAGTCTCCTTACTAGTTATAACACTGTTCAGACTTTCTTTCTTTAGTCCTCTGGGAATCTCCTTGGAAAATGTGGGGCTCTGAATGCATGAACCAATCTCTTCGCTCTGAGTGAAATTGAGGGGTAGGTTATCTTTTCCAAATTATGCTATGCCAGGAGCAGTGTCTCTTGTGAGAGGTGTCCCAAACCTCAGTACTGAATTGGTGAGTCTGGTTTTATGTTCTCCTGGATGCAGGAAACTTTAGGTTGGTTTCTGATTTCTCACAAAGGGAAATTGTCCGTAAATTGTTGCTGAATTGGTGTGTTTGTCAAGGGAAGGAGGACTTTTTACTCTACCATCTGGCTGACTTCACTCCTCTGGGGAGAGAGGTATTTTTAACTACCCTCAATTTTTCTCATTATAAAATTTTAATGCTAAAGGTAGTTTTGGGGGGCTGATATTCAGAATACTTATTGTAAATGATTTATAGTAATTTTATTGACATTTTCTTTATTCCATTTAGATAACTTGAAATTCCCTATTTCAGTAAATGCTGAGCCCTGTATAACATTGAAGGGCGGCCGTGGAAATCTGTATCTTTACTACATTCCAAGTAAGTCCAAAGTTTTGTTTTTGTAGTTCAATTAAAAGGGTTCCAGAAATATCAATGAAAAATGATGGTGTTCTAAATGTATGTGTATTAGTTTTCTCTTGCTATGTAACAAATTATCACAATCTTAATGGCTTAAAACAGGACATATTCTTTATCTCATAGTCTTTGTATGTCAATAGTCTGGGCATGGCTTACCTGTGTCAGCTTCAGGAGGTCTCCCACAAGGCTGCAATTAAGGTGTTGGCCAGGGTTTCTTCTGAAGGCTCAACGAGAGAAGGACCCAATTCTAAGCTTATGTGGTTGTTGACCGAGTTCAGTTTCTGTCTGACTGTTGGCCAGCCCTCAGTTCCTTGTCATGTGGGCCATTTCATCATGGCTTCTTGTTTCATTGAAGTTAGCAAGGGGGACAGTTAACTAACAAGACAGAAGTCACAGTCTTATGTAGCCTAATGATGAAAGTGCCACCCTATCACCTTTGCTGTATTCTGTTTGTTAGAAGCAAGTCACTAGGCTAGCTCATACTCATGAGGAGGGATTACATGATGGCATGGTAAAAATTGAAATAATTTGAAACTTCTAACCATCTACTAGGTATATCCATTGTCAATCATTAGATATTCAGCTGATAAGTAAACTTGGGTTTCCATGTGTCAAAGATTTGTGTATGAGCAAGCCAGGACTTTTTTTCGTAAAGGTGACCTTTCTAGAAAAATATATGGTGATGATGATGATATGAAAAAAGGCAATGACTTTTGTTTTGTTTTGTGTTATTTCTTCTTTTTCCTCTCTATGATTTTACTTGCCATCATCTTATAAAAGTTAATTGGGTGATGGTGATAGCATTGGGCTGGATCTGAGAGTTTGTGAAAACACACAAAACTTTCATCCTCTCTTACCGGTCAGCTGTTGCCGTTAAGGATCCCAGGAAATTCAGTTATAATCATCATCATTGTCATTATTGTTTTCATTATCACTATTATCATTTACATCCTAGTTTATATTTGGAGCTTATACTTTAAAATGTGCTTTTACATAAATAAGCTAAAGAAACATATCCCCCTGATTTTAGTTCTCCAGCTTACAGGAAAAAAGGTAGTTGAGAATCTAGAAATGATAGACAATAAACTTATGCTTTAATTTCCCTGAAAACCTGTATCTTGACACTTTGTTTCTGCATTCATTTATTCATTAAAAAATATTTAGTAAATGTATAGCTTATTTCAAGTATTATGCTAGGTGCTGTGAATTCATTGATAAATAAGACATTCTCTTGACCTTCAAGAATCTCTCAGCGCAATGGGAGAGACAGATGTGTAGATAATATAGTATGATAAGTGAAATGATAGCAATAAGGCTTAGTGGTAGCACAGAGGAAAGAACAATGAGCTGCTTGCTCCACTTTCTTGGCCAAGGGTGAAATAAATGATCTAAACTTTTTTTTTTTTTAACTGAAGTATAGTTGATTTATAATACTATATTAATTTCAGGTGTACAACATAGTGTTTCAGTAGTTTTACAGATTATACTCCATTTAACGTTATTACAAAATAATGTTTATATTTCCCTGTTCTGTATGATATATCCTTGTTGCTTATTTTATACATAGTAGTTTGTATCTCTTAATCCCCTAAAATAATCTAAATTTTTACCCAACGAAGGCTCTACAATTTCTTCCTCTTTTCTCAGGTTTTGTTTTCTGGTCTATGTGGTGTGCTTTACCTCTAGGTGTTTGCAAAAGTGATTATTTACATAATGAATGACCTCATTTTCAAGTGAGCCCCTTCCCCTTAACACACAGGAAGCAGGCCTTCCAGACCCAAGTAATAATAATACAACACAGTTTCATTTAGGGTTCTCTGAAAAGCAGATACCAAGAAGGAATTAGACATACAAAGGATTTTTTTGGGGGGGAAATGTTTGTGAACAATAAAGGAAAGAGGAAGCTAGAGCAGGCAAGGAGAGGATGCAGATAGAAGTGTTGGTCTGATACCTTTGAAATGAGAGAGAAGGAAGGAGAATTTGGTAGGATGGTCATCAGACCAAAATGCATCCCTGAGACATCCTCAGCCAGGTCAGTGGGGAGTCTTAGAGCAAAGATTGCCTGTCACACGTGTCCCATGAGAGGCGGGAGTAGGCTGGCTCTAGTGTCCTTGTTGTGCTCTGTCATTATAGGAGCAGACTGTTAGAGTCTGGCCTCCGGATGAGTGCTAAGATATATCTGAAAGTGCAGTAGCTGGTGGCTGTCTGCCCACTGCCCTCCTCCCCACAGATTCTTTGGAAGGGAGTTTTAAGCAGCACACTTCCCTGGCCACCACAAATACCCTAATCACTTACTAAATATGACATTTAAATAACATGATATTAATTCAGTAATGAAAGAATTATTCAGTCATTTTTTTAATGATGCTTTGCAGTTATGACCTGAGTTTCCCTAGAATATACTAGAACATCTGTACAAAATGTGGGCCACATTCATAGAAATCAACCTTATTTTTGTGGCCCTATCTCTACTTAAGTTCAGTAAGAGCTATAAGAGCAATCTGGTACCAAAAATAGGTTGGGAATGGAAATGATTTGAGACTTCATAGCCTTGCTAATAAATCATATGTCACTATTAACTAATTGACATACAGCTGGATCATAAGCCTTCCTCAAAGTTATTTCCAGAAGTTCCCAAAGTTGTGTTAGGTGAGCTCAAAAACAGTCTTCTTTGCTAAACCCCTGAGAGCCACCATGTTTCTTATCTCTCACTCCAACACCCACATTGATATCTCTGGCCTGCTGAGCCACTCAGGTGGTACCTCACTTCAACCACTGTTCACGTGCCTAACGTGACCACGGTGATATCTAAGGGCAAGAAGCTTCTCAAGATGTAAAGGGTTGAGATGTCAAAGCAGCACTTCCTTTCTTGGAATCACTGAAGACTGGAATCATAGTGTGTTCCACACAGAAATGGAAGAAAATTCTTTGTTCTGCATTATCATTGGATGCCACGCTACCATGTGCTTGTATCTCAAGGCATCCCTTGTGAAAACAGCTCTTCAACTTCTATACACATCCCTGCTTTGAGAAAGGTTCAGGTCCATGTCCATGGCGTGGGCCACGGGGCCACTGTTTGAAACAGACTGTGTAACGTTCTTCTCTACACTTTACCCTGAAAGTAGAGAAGTGGAGACAAGTGAGGAAGTTTGGTGGTACTTTAGGCTCAGAGTAACGAGAGCCTGCATTAAGCTAGTGGTAATGGGGATAAAAGGGATGCTAGTAGGATTGACCGGGATTAGGAATTCTAGTGCTGATTTGGTGATGAAGATAAGGAAATCAATTTGGGATCTTTTGGGTGTGGTAATAAGTGACATTTGAGTAGAGATATTGAATGCACACAGGGGACAGATGCTTAAAAGAAAAGTTGAGACTAAAGATGATGATTTGGGAGTTACTACCCTATGTGGTATTTAAAGCTGGGGAGAGTGTGCAGTGTGAAAATTGAGAAGCACTGAGATTAGAATCCTAAGAAAGATGAGTCAGTGAGCTAGACTGGGGAGAGGAATCAGAACGGTCGGAGAACAAGAAGAGAGTGGTAGCACCAACACCAAAGGAAGGGCAGGGTTTTGAGGAAGGAGCTGGCAGTTCTGTTCTGCATAGCCAAGTTCAAGGTAAAGATGGAAGAACATTTTTAAAATTTTTATTATGACTACAATGAGTCATGGTGACCTTATTAGGAAAATACTTTCCATGGGGTAGTGGTTACAGTAATTGTTTTCATTATAAAAAAGATTGTGCATCTTGTCCAGTTGGGCCAACTGAGTAACTTAGAAGAGTTGAGCAAAATGCATTTCTTCCTGGAATTTTCCATCTTCCTTGGTAATAAAGAGATCCTGAGGAAATAATAAATAGCTCATCTATTTAATTTTTAATCGAAAGGTTCAATTTTGTTCTCCAAGAAATCTTTCATCAAAACAACCTTCCTGGGCTTCCCTGGTGGCACAGTGGTTGAGAATCTGCCTGCCAATGCAGGGGACGTGGGTTCGAGCCATGGTCTGGGAAGATCCCACATGCCGCGGAGCAACTAGGCCCGTGAGCCACAACTACTGAGCCTGTGCGTCTGGAGCCTGTGCTCCGCAACAAGAGAGGCCACGACAGTGAAAGGCCCGCGCACCACAATGAAGAGAGGCCCCCGCTTGCCGCAACTAGAGAAAGCCCTCGCACAGAAATGAAGACCCAACACAGCCAAAAATAAATAAATAAATAAATAAGTAAATTTATATTAAAAAAAAATAACCTTCCTTTCCCTTCCCTCTCTTGAATTTCCTAGTGGAACTATGACTACAACTGGAAATTTTATATTTTCATTTGATAGTTTTCTCAAAAATATAGGTTATTCTATTTTTAGGCATAGCCCACATAATTCTCACTGTGGAACATTCTATTTGATAACAGTCAACTAGTGGCCCTCTCAGAACTTCAGTTTTCTCATCTACAAAACAGGATAATAATATCCACATTATAGGTAGTTGTCATAACTAAATGAAATAATGTAGGAAAAGCACAGGGCATATTTCAAGTGTACAGTAAATGTTGGTTATTAAATATTTATTAAAAAATACCTTTTTTGAGGGGCTAATGAAATTTTTTTCTTTTTAAGGAAGAGACATCCAAAGCTTATATTTCAATATCTATGTATCTTTTAAGTCCGTGAATTTCCCAGTGCGCAAAGAAGTTGTTTGCCGAGGATATGATGATGATTATTCTTTTTGCAGAGCTCTGAAGGGAGGTAAGCATTCAATTCGCGTTACCCTCAGAATAGAGTATAATACCTTATGAGAACGCTATGAAAATTAAATACATTAAAAATGTGAAGCTCCTTTTCTGATAATAATTCTTTATTTCCATCCAAAGTTTTTCTTTTAGCAGTTTAAAGAATATTTTACAATTATGTCACCGGATTATTATTAAGATGACACTTATTTGGTGTGTTTGAAGGGATATTAAAATTTTTACCTTGTTCAGATTAACACTGTATACTTACCCTTGGTTATGGTTCTCTGTTTCTAAACATTGCATTTATTATTTTTCATAAAAACACAATAGATTTTTCTATGCAGTTACATTCGTTCCCTCAGTGTCTTTTCTCCCCGTTTTTCCACCCTGGAATTATTCACAGAATCATAAAAATTTCAAACTTTAGGAACTTAAAGGTCACTTATTGCAAACCCATGAATTTTTCCTTAATAATTTTTAAACTAGTATTTTAAATAGTTTGAAAAATTCTATAATCATATTGTCACATTACCAAAACTTAGAAAATGAAAACAATCGGAAAGTCACAGAATCATATTTCTAAAAACATTTTGGAGTATTTTGTTCTCACTTTTTAATTCATGCATATTGTTATGCAGTTGTAAGTATACTGTACTATAATTATTATTTTTTAAATTAATTTATTTAATTATTTGACCAGATACTCCATGTGGCTTAAAAATCAGAGTATAAATGTTACATAATGAAACATCTCCTTTAGTGGGTATGCCCTGGTTTACTTAACTATTTTCCTATTAGACATTTAGTTTTCTTCTGATATTTTTACTATTATAAATAATATTATAATGCATGTATAAATATTCTCATATTTTAGATTTGAATATTCTCATGTTTGGAAGAAGGAGTTAACACATAACTCCAAGGGAGATTCCTGAGCTTAAATGGTTTGAATCTATGTGGTTTTGTTTACATAAGGCTGAATTGCTTTTCTGAAAGATTGTATCAGTTTATACATTGTACCACCGGCAATGTATACGTATAGTAGTTTAATCTCTGTCTTGTTAACATCGGGCATTATCATTTTATTTTTTTAAATTTTTATTGGGGTATAATTGCTTTACAATGGCGTGTTAGTTTCTGCTTTATAATAAAGTGAATCAGCTATACATATACATATATTCCCATATCCCCTCCCTCTTTCATCTCCCTCCCACCCTCCCAATCCCACCCCTCTAGGTGGTCACAAAGCACCGAGCTGATCTCCTTGTGCTATGCGGCTGCTTCCCACTAGCTATCTATTTTACATTGGGTAGTGTATATGTGTCCATGCCACTCTCTCACTTCGTCCCCCCTTACCCATCCCCCTCCCCGTGTCCTCAAGTCCATTCTCCATGTCTTCAGAACCTTTTTTTTTTTTAGATTCCATATATATGTGTTAGCATATGGTATTTGTTTTTCTGTTTCTGACTTACTTCACTCTGTATGACAGACTCTAGGTCCATCCACCTCACTACAAATAACTCCATTTCGTTTCTTTCTATGGCTGAGTAATACTCCACTGTATATATGTGCCACATCTTCTTTATCCATTCATCTGTTGATGGACATTTAGGTTGCTTCCATGTCCTGGCTATTGTAAGTAGAGCTGCAATGAACATTGTGGTACATGACTCTTTCTGAATTATGGTTTTCTCAGGGTATAGGGCATTATCATTTTAAAAAAGAAGTTTTGAAAAAAATTTATTAGGTTAAAAAACTTAAGCTTAATTGTTTTTTAAAAAATAAATTTATTTATTTATTTATTTATTTTTGGGTGTGTTCATTTCTGTGCAAGGGCTTTCTCTAGTTGCGGCGAGCAGGTGCCACTCTTCATCGCAGTGCACGGGCCTCTCACTATCGCGGCCTCTCTTGTTGCGGAGCACAGGCTCCAGACGTGCAGGCTCAGTAGTTGTGGCTCACGGGCCTAGTTGCTCCGCGGCATGTGGGATCTTCCCAGACCAGGGCTCAGACCTGTGTCCCCTGCACTGGCAGGCAGATTCTCCACCACTGCGCCAACAGGGAAGCCCCCAAGCCTAATTATTTTTTATTAACATTTTAAAAATTACTATTGCAGTTGAATGTTGTCCCCTATAATTATTTACCAGTAACCAGTGCCCTCTCTTGTTTAAAAACAGATTTCAGGTAGTTTACATGCATACGTTAATTTGAGCAGCATAACATAAATGAGATAGACAAAAATTAGATGGGACAAAAATGGAAAATAAGGGTAGAGAATTAATGGAGTGAGAGTAATATAAAAATTCTTAACAGAAAGGCTTATACTTGCTTTGACAGGGACATCAGTTGGATTATACATTTTTTAGCAGTCAATAAAAAAGTTTCTGGGAGTTCCCTGGTGGTCCAGTGGTTGGAACTCTGCGCTTTCACTGCCAAGGGCCCACATTTGATCCCTGCTTGGGGAACTAAGATCCCACAAGCTGTGCAGTGTGGCCCCCCAAAAAAGTTTCTAAGTAAAACAATCTGCTTGCTATGCAAATGAAGCTTCAAGATATGTCTCCCAGCCAACAAACTCTCCTCACCTCGAACTTGTCTGCCACCCCCAAGCCACATACACATTGTGGAGCTGGCATTGCTTACGAGTCTGGGCTCAGAGCCATAAACACCTGAGTCTGTGTCCCAGCTTTTCCACCTATCAGCAATGTGACCTTGGGTGTTATTTAACCTCTATCAACCTCGTTTTCCTCATCTGGGAAATGGGGACGGTGAAACCTATTTTACACGGTTTCAAGGATTAAATTAGAGAACGTGTGTTAAAAAGCTTAGTACAGTGCTCAGTGTGAGAATTCAACAATTATGGTGATTAAGTATTCATGTGCATAATAGGATCCTTCTTTTGTTCCTGATTTTATAGTCCTGTCATTTTTATAAGTGAGGAAACCGATGTCTGCAGTGGTTCAGTAACGTGCCCTTGGTCATTTGGAGATCTGGTAATGGAGTAGCCTCCTAACTCTTAAGAACTACTCTTCCACTGGCCACGCTTTCTTTCCCTTTGAAAGAAATCCTCGGGACTTCCCTGGCGGTCCAGTGGTTAGGACTCCACGCGTCCACTGCAGGGGACATGGGTTCGATCCCTGGTCAGGGGAGTAAGATCCAGGCTGCACTGTGGCCTAAAAAAAAAAAAAAAAAAAAAAAAAAGAAACCAAAACAACAACAACAAAAAAGCGAAAGAAATCCTCTTGGTAGATTACTGTTGTTTAAAAAGTGTCCTTTTCTTTCATACAACAGCTTTACAATTATTTCACTTAATCTCTGTGGGATTATGTTGACATTTATGTGAATTTTCAAAGTTTCACTTTCTTGAGATCAAAGATGTATCAGACTCAACCTAGCCTGCCTGCTTCTTCCCACCTCGCCTCCCTGCCTTCCACAAACATCTGTTGAACCTAATCTGAGCGAATTATGATTTAGGTTGTGGTGATCCAAAGTTGAATGATAGGTTTTCCCTCTTCAGAAGGTCACTCTGCTCTGGGAAAAATAGTCATGGGAACAAATGTTACAAGGAAATGTCATAAATGCTAATAGATTATATGCTCTTAGTCGTAACTGCGTAGTTACCAACTTACTGTGACAGGAGAACTCAGATAAGGCTTCAGAAGAGTCTTTTATTAGAATCTTGAGTCTGAGAACATCAGAGAGTGAGGAAAAAGGACATTCCCTGAGAGGAAACAGCATATGCAAACGTATCTAGCCATGAAGGGATATATTTTATTTGGGGAGTATCTTTTTTGTAGCTGGAGCAGAATGTGTTTGTGGGGAATTGCTGGAGGTGAGCCTAGAAAAGGGGGAAGGAGCCAACATGTAAGTCATGCATAAAATATTGGCCTGCATCATGTTGTTAGTGGGTGGGGATGACCCACTGAGATTTCCATTTTTGCAGATCACTAGGGTCGTTATGGAAGTGTTACCGACCAGGGTTCTTAGCCTTCTCTGATGGATAGAAATTGATAAGAGGGTCTTCCCTGGTGACGCAGTGGTTAAGACTCCACCTGTGGATGCAGGGGACACAGGTTCGAGTCCTGGTCCGGGAAGATCCCACATGCTGCGGAGCAACTAAGCCCGTGCCCCACAACTACTGAGCCTGCGCTCTAGAGCCCACGTGCCACAGGTGCTGGAGCCCGCACGCCTAGAGCCGGTGCTCCGCCACAAGGGAAGTCACCGCAGTGAGAAGCCTGCACACCACAACAATGAGTAGCCCCCTCTCCTCGTAACAGATTCCCTTGCTCGCTCCCTTCCCGAGAAGGGGCGAGCTGGTTCCTTATATGGGTGAGGATAGGGGTGTGTCCAGGGGTCGGCCAGAGGCGTGGCTTAGGTGGTGTGCCCACCCCTCAGGTGGTGCTGTGTGCAGGGGGCATGCGCAGTACCCTGCTTTTGCTCCCCACACCCAGTTTTTGCTTCCGGCTCTTCAGAAGTGGCAGCTGGGTTTTTTTTGGCCTTTTTGTATCTTGTTGTCCATAATTTGCTCCATCTGGTCCTGCATGCAGTTATTTTTCCTCCCTTACAGTTTCTCTATGCTTTGTTGCTGGAGGAGACGTTAGTCCAGGTGCAAGCACTGCAGCAAAGGGCCCCAGGTCCCAGCCTCTCTCAAAAGGAGGTGGGGTTGGCTGAGGCAAGAAACTTGGATGGAAGGAAACACAGCTGGGAGGCTGTTGAGGGACCACGAGGGCGGCCCTGGGAGTAAAGAGAAGGAGAAGAAAGAGAGCGTATTGAGGAACAGGAAAGTCGGGAAGTGCTGACTGATCTCATGTGGCAGGCAAACATTAGATAAATCAAGAACTGCTCCAGGGCCATTGACTGGATGGACGGAAGTGCCATTATCAGAAATGATGTGTGCAAAAGGAAGGGGAAGATTTTTAAAGAGAAAGATAACGAGTTCTGGTTTGGCACGTTGGGCTCAAGGTCATTTGGGAACATTCAAATAAACATGTCCATCCGGCAGCCGAATATATGGGCTTAGAGCTCAGGACATTCTGATTTAAGAAACATTGATGCTGTCAACTGTCCCTTGAAAAGTTGGGAATCAAATGAGTAAGGAACATACTTACCAACTTTTAAAATAACTTTCCTTTTTGTTGTTGTTACAAAGGTCATACATTTTTAGGATATGATATTTAGAAAACATGGGCAACTGAACGTAAAATAAAAATTACACATAATCATTCCACTTCTTTTATTTTTAAAAATTAATTAATTAATTAATTATGGCTGCACCGGGTCTTAGTTGCAGCACGTGGGATTTTTTTTTTCTTTTTTTTTTGCGGTACGCGGGCCTCTCACTGTTGTGGCGCCTCTCCCGTTGCGGAGCACAGGCTCCGGACGCGCAGGCTCAGCGGCTATGGCTCACGGGCCCAGCCGCTCCGCGGCATGTGGGATCTTCCCGGACCGGGGCACGGACCCGCGTCCCCTGCATCGGCAGGCGGACTCTCAACCACTGCGCCACCAGGGAAGCCCCTTGGGAGTTATTCTTGACTGCTTCCTCAAACTCAAGTCCCATCCATCTCCCTCCCTCCCTCCCTCCTACAAAGCTGACAGGGTTTGCTTCACAACCAGGGCCCCATACTCAGAAGGGCTTCACATTTGGGGTGTACTATTCTGGGATCACAGTCTTGAGATGCTTAGTCATTTTACCTTTGAGCGTGTGTTTTGTACACAAAGTGTGATGGGACAGTGGTGTATGTGCCCACCTCCCCTGGACAGGTGTTTGGCTCCCTGCTGCTCGCTCCCTGTTGGTGCCCTGGGCCCTGCCTGGCATCTCCCCTCTCATCCCATCCAGTGACACCTGCCACCCTGTGCCCCTGGTGGAGGCCTGGAGCAGGGAGGGTCAGGGTCAGGCATGGTATCCTGCGGTGTCTGGGCTGGGGTATGGCAGTGGCTGCTCCACCTGGGCTGGCAGCACCGCGGCACTGTTTAGTGGGTGACTAGGTGGGGGCCAGACTGTCTACCCCGCGGCAGGTAGCTCGTGGAGGTATTGCACAGAGGTTGCAAAACCTTTGAGGGTCACTTGTGGATCTGCAGGCCTGTGGTAAAGAAAGATGCCCGATTTGGCTTCCTTGCCCCGCTCTGGGGTATGAGGCATCTGGCGGCATGTGGGAGGGTGACCCTGTCAGGCAGCTGTCAGGCCCAGGCTTTGCACAGGTGTCCCCCCCTCCCCCCCCAGGTCATTGTGGAGCAGCCCCTGGGTGCCTGTGAGCTTCTACACTTACCTTGCGCCCTGTGCCAGGGAACATTCCCTCAGATTATTTCACGCCTGGGGCACCTTCTCTTCCTTCTTCCAAACTTCCTGAGCCTGGCTTAGGTCACTTTCTCCTGACCAGCTTCAGGCACCTTCTGGGGATGAGCCACGAAATATAAATTGTGAAACTTCAGTGATTCTGCCTCAGAGTTCAATGCTCTGATATTCGTGTTTACAGTCGGCATTGTACAATATAAAGGGGAATGGTAAAATTCATGCTAATGATTAAAATTTTTGTTTTATTTTGAATAAATAGCAAACAAAAAAATATGGCAGTGACTGTAGTTAGTGCTGCTGTGTGGTATATCTGTAAGTTGCTAAGAGAGTAGATACTAAAAGCTCTTATCACAAGGAAAGAAACCATTTTTTTTCTTTCTTTCTTTTTCTTTTTTTTTTTTGGTTTTATGAGGTGATGGGTTACCGTGATAATCATTTTGCAATGTATGTAGGTCAAGTTATTATGCTGTACACCTTAAATTGCTGTGCTATATGTCAATTATGTCTCAATAAAATTGAAAGAAAAACAATTCAAAACTCATGGCAAGTCTCGAGAGAGAGAGAGAGAGACTATGGAAGAAAGGAAAAAACTTTATATTTTAGTACCTTTAATGGATGTTTCCCCTGCTTTCTGAGTAAGTGCCCTCCCATTTTCATTTTGTGCTTAGCCTTGCAAATTATGTAGCTGATCTCGGAGCCAGGTATGAGGGGACCAGGTAGTACTCAGAGCTGGAAATTCAGAAATGGCCAAAGCAAAGCTCCTGTCCTCATGGAGCTTGTAGGCCAGTGGAGGAAACAAGCTGGTAACTAGGTCACGAAAGAAGATAAAGATAAAAGTGAAATAAGAGTCAGTTTACGGTAAGTGCTCTCAAGGAAAGCAGCAGGATGACGAGACAGAGCATGATGAGGGAGGTTACCTGAGATGGAGGTCCCGGGAGGCATTTACCTCCTCTTCTCTACACCACTGTCACTGTCTCCTGGGCTCTCACGGGTCTCCCTGACTTTCAGTGCTCCCCTTAAATCCAGCTACTATACAGTCATGTGACTCATCTCTCTAAACAAACTCTGACCATTTCACATCCTTGGATGTTTCCCTATCACCTCCATTCTCTTAGTGTGGAACCTGAGTGCATTCATGCTTACTTCTTCAGGTTTACTTCTTAGCACTCCTGCTGCTTCTTTGCTTTAATACCATTGAGCCCCTTGCAGGCGTACGTGTAAGCTATACTGATTTTCACCTTCCTGCCTTTGCTCCTCTTTTTCCAGCCACCTGGAATGTACCCCCTGCCTTCCCGTCTTTTATGACGGTCCTACTGTCACGATAACAGTAATATTAACATCAACTATAATATTCATAACATTATCATTATTATTCGCAAGATGCCGTGGGAGGGGGGTCTAGAAAGGAGTAACATTTAATGTTATAATAAATGACATTTGAATGTTAATAACGTTTAATGAGTGCTATGTTCCAGGCCTTGTTCTAAGCACTTACATGGATTAACTTATATAGACCTTGTGGACAGAGAATGTCACCTACCATATCGGTAAACAAAGAATGTTGTGGCCATCAAGGCTTCAGCCACTGCAGCTGTCCCCTCTCTTCCCTCCCTTTCCCCCGCCATGGTAGACTCTGAGGGGTTTCAGGATGGAGAACAAAGGATACCGGCCCTAGATAGTTAAGATGCACATCAAAGGAATGATTCAGTGAGCCCAGACTCTTGCATCTTCCATTACATGGAAAAGTGCTAAATTCATGAACTTGAGAGGTCTGGTTTCTCTTTAATTAACAGTAATCTTTTGATGTTCGAACTACCTCAGTTTTTTTTGGAAAAACTTCTATATATTCTGGCTCCTCGCTTACCTCTTTGGAGCAGTGCCTCAGAACTATCTGAGAGACTGTCTCCCAGGCTTAAGTCCTCAGTAGGTCCACCGAATAAAACATAATTCTCAACTATACGCTGTGCATTTTTTTCAGTTGACACCCTCATAATAATCCTGTGGGGTAGGCGTTATTATCCACTGTCATTTCACTGAGGCACAGAGAAGTTAAGTGACGTGCCCAAGGTCACACACTGAGTAAGTAGAGGAGCTGGAATTCAAATCCAAGCAGTTCAGGTCCCAGAGCCGTCACTCTTAACAAAAATGCTATCCTGCCTTTATCCTTACTTCATCTTTTAATTGCATATTGTATTTGGAATGGTTTCTTTGCATGTCTGTGTCCCCAAAAGACTTTAACTCTTTGAGGGAAAGGATGGTATTGTACTAACCCTTGTATCCCCAGTCCCTGGTACATAGTAGACTTTCGACAAATATTGGTTGAACTATTAACTTTGAATTGGATTAGCCTTGAATGAAAGATCATAAGATCATGAAGATATGATCACTCGTAAGATCATGAAGATATGATCACTTTACTAAGTTCAAGAACCAACATCATAATGTATTAGTACCCCTAATAAGAATACTCCCAGAAGCAAATAAATCAATGCTTATTTGTGAGAAATGAAGGTACAGATGTAGACATAATCTATTCATTTGCTGGTAAGGATTGTCTTTAGCCAACTTGGAGAAAAATAATCAATACAGTTTGCGCTTGACTATTTATATTACTTTAAGAAAGATTTTTGGTCAATACTGCTTTTGTTAGAGGTTCAGAACATTTCTCTTTCTATCCCTACGCTGTTAAGTTCACTCCTTTGCTGTTTCTGACTGGGTCAGTGGAGTGTGGTTTTTCCTGCATTTCTGACTGTCCCACAGCTTCCTCAGGGCCAGGCCCATGGCTGTGCATTTCAAGTGACTACGTAGCTAGGCTTCTTGGTGGTGGGATTGGAAGGAGATTTGTTATCCTGGCTGCCTCCCAAATCTCTCCTCCACCTTTAGGAAGATTTTTCTTTACCATTCCCTGCTAAGAGGCAGCAACAGTAAATATGCACATACGTAACTTGGGATGAAGCATATTAGCACTAGCTTGTTCATCATTCATTCATTATTGAGACCAGTGGGCCTTACAAGTTTGTATCCACTAAGGGATGAGATATAGACTGATACTGAGAGGGGCTCAGTGTGGCAGAGGAAGCCACAGGAGAATCGTAGCCAGGGTATAAGTTTCATTATTTCTCTACGATTTTGCTTGGGATTGCTTCTGCCAGTAGTAAAATTGTAAGAGGTGCATTCCGTACTACAAACAAACAAACAAACAAGCAAGCAAACAAAAAAAATCACCTGATGTTAGCCAATAACTTTTTATATTTTGTATTTTGGTTGCAGAGACTTTGAATACAACCATATCATTCTCCTTCAAGGGAGTACGATTTTCTAAGGTATTGTTCAAGTCATTTTGTACTTCCTTAACCTTTTGCAGTAACGGATGTGTTAAGAATTTGAAACAAGCGATTCACAACTTCTAAAAATATCGATTCAAGATTAAGATGTTCAAGGCTTTTTTTCACTTCTTTTTGGTTTTGGATATTTTGCTCTTTCTTCTTTCTGTGGAATATGGAAAAATAGAAAACTTACACCAAAGAAAGCCCTTTTTAAATTTTATTTTTTCCTTCCAACATACCTTGCTAAAAGTAATGCTCATTGTTAATATGTTGAATGATCTTTGGGTGAAAGCACTGTAGGACCATTGTGTGTAACTCAGTAACTGCCTCCATGGATAATAATAATGTAATTTTAGATATTTGCATTAGAAATGCAATGAAATTTTGCACATGTTTCACTTTTGGTAACTATTTTAAGATAAACATTAATAATGCATATTCTTTACCTATTTTGTTACAAATTATATCTAATGTTTGAAGATTTCATAGGCTAGGCTAGAAAACTGAGAAAGTAAAAACCAATTCAGTTTAAATGGCTTTCTCCTAGTAACATAAAATTCTTATAAAAGTCTTACAACATAGAAGCATCTAACATTTTATATTACTTGTATTTCTTACTACTCGTTTTAGGGACTATACAGTTGTATTACAGAAGCCATCTCTGGGAACACTGAAGAAAGGCTCTTTTGCTTGAACTTTACCGTCATATACGACCCTGATTTCAGTTAGAATAAATCGAGTATATGTTATTATTTTTCAAAGGTTTTATTCTTCATTTAAAATCTTTTTTTTCAATAAATTTATTTATTTTAGTTATTTATTTTTGGCTGTGTTGGGTCTTTTTTGCTGTGCGCAAGCTTTCTCTAGTTGCGGCCAGCAGGGACTACTCTTCGTTGCAGTGCACAGACTTCTCATTGCAGTGGCTACTCTTGTTGTAGAGCACGGGCTCTAGGCGTGCTGGCTTCATTAGTTGTAGCACGCGGGCTCTAGAGCACAGGCTCAGTAGTTGTGGCGCACGGGCTTAGTTGCTCCGCGGCATGTGGGATCCTCCCGGACCAGGGCTTGAACCCGTGTCCCCTGCATTGGCAGGCAGATTCTTAACCACTGCTCCATCAGGGGAGTCTTTTCACTTAAAATTTTTTTTGCACAGTGTATTAGTTTGCTAGGTGGTTTGCTGCCACAGCAAATACCACAGACTGGGTGGCCTAAACAACAAATTTATTTTTCACAGTTCTGGAGGCTAGAAATCTGAGATCAAAGTGTCAGCAGATTTGGCTCCTTTTGAGGCCTCTCTCCTTGGCTCGTAGATGGCCTTCTCCTCCCTGTGTCTTCACATTATCTTTCCTCTGTGCGTGTGTCCTAATCTCCTCTTCTTATAAGGACACCAGTCATATTGGTTTAGGGCCCGCCTGAGTGACATCATTTTACCTTAATTACCTGTTTAAAGACCCTGTCTCCAAATCCAGTCGCATTC
>RJWK010015859.1:0-15870 GCA_004363435.1 Platanista minor | reverse complement strand
CCAGCATGGGAATTTTGAACATTCACAATTCAGCCCATAGCACGCATAGACACATAGCCCATAATACAGCCTCTTCAATCGGTCGACTTCTCTCCATTTCCTGCCTCTCCTCTGGGACAAGTTGCCAGCATTGCTCCCTTGGACTCCTCTGCTGCCTCCTGACTGATTGTCTTGCACGTGGTCAGGTACCTCAGGTAAGTTATCCTCCACAAAGGTAGTTTCAATAATACTTTCAAAATACAGGTCCTGTCACGTCACTGCAGTGCAAATGGAACAAAACAAAACAAAAACAAACAAGGCCCTTCCTATGGCTTTTGATTCCTTTCGGGATAAAGCTGGAATCTTTCAGAGAGTATGCCAGGCCCTGCCCACCCTTTCCCTCTCCAGCCCCTTTTTCCACCACCCTCCCCTTGCTCTCTGTGTTCCAGGATGTGCCATACTCCTTCCTACTCCAGGACCTTCACCCACACAGTTCCCTCTACCTCAGCTCCATGCCTCCACATTACCCGACCTTTACCCCTTATCAGTAACAGGTGTGGATCTTCATTGGCTCAGGTGCTACTTTCTCAGGGAATTATCATCAGGTAGCATGCAGCACACCTCTTACACTTTTGATACTGGACAGAGGCAGTCCTGAGTAAAATCCTGCAGAAACTGTATAACATGGAGCCAAGCTTCCAGTCTCCTGTGGCTTTCTTGGTCCCCCAGATCCCTTTCCTCCACCCACCTTTACCTCATCCAGGCAGGGCCAGCTTTCTTTGTGATATGCTTTTGTCTACCTGTGTCCCTTCCTTCCAGTTCTTGACACTCCTTTTGTCATTATATCAGTCATCAGTCACAAGACTCAACTCCATGATCCCAGGCAGGGTAGTCAGCTCAGTTTTGCTCAGCACTCTTGACCCAGCACCTAGCATAGTACTTAGGCTTGAATTTGCTCTGAATCCATATTTGTTGAATGGATAAACAAACATTTTCTTCTTAGAAAATATTCAAATAATACATTAACTATAGAAAGCAATATTCCTGCAATCATTCAACTAGTATTTATTGAGCTCCTGCTGTATGTCAGGCCCTGTTCTAGATGCTGGGGATACAGCATTTAACAACCCAGGCAAGAAATATCCCTGCCCTCATTGAGTTTATATTTTTGTGGGAAGAGACTGACAACTAAATTACTTTAGAAGTGAGCATGCTATGTAAGTGCCATGAAGAACAATAAAGCAGGGCAGGGTGTAGGGACCGGGGTGGGGAGGTAGTGATCGTTGTGCTTTCAGATAGGGTAGTCAGGAAGGGCCCCACTGAGAAGATGATATTTGAAAGAGTTGAGGGAGCAGGCCATGTGGCTTTCTGGGAGTAAAGGCATTGTAGCTGAGAGAACAGCTGATGAAAAGACCCAGGGGTCAAGGAAGAACAGGGAGCTGTTCAGATGAAGTGAGTGAGGGGAGATGAGGTCACAGAGGTGTACGTGTTGGCGGTGGGTAGGCATGTGCTGTAGAGTTTGATAGGCCATTGTTAGGGCTTTGGCCGTTGCTCTGAATGAGATGGAAAGCTCCTGGAGGGGTCTCTGTGGGAGAATGATGTCAGCTCACATTTTAAAAAGGCTTATTCTGGCAGCCATCTGCTTAGACATGGGAAAAAACTAGGGAGTTTTTGTGATCATCTAAGTAGGGAAGGAAGGGGGAAGTTGGGAGACTTTTGAAGTTATCCAGGTAAAAGATGATGGAGGAGGTGGTGAAAAGTGACCTACAGTGGATATATTCTGTAAGTAGAGACAACTCCAAAAATACTTTTGTCGATGGGTTGTATGTAGGATATGAGACAGAGAGTGGAGTCAGGGATGATTCCAACTTTTTTGCTTGAGCAAATGGAAGGATGGAGTTGCCATTACTTGAGATGGAGAGTCAGGAAGGAGGACGTTTTAGTGAGGGAAACCAAGAGCTTCGTTTTGGACATGTTGAGATATCATTAGACATCCAAGTGGAGACTTTCTAAAGGCACTGGATAAATGAGGAGAGGTCTCCTGGGCTGGAGATCGACAACTTGGAAGTTGCCAACACGTAGAGAGGAGCATTGAGAGAGAAAATAAGAGGTCCAAGGATTGAGCCCTGGGTTCTCCCTCATCGGGGAGTGGGAAGTTTAGGAGGAGCCAGCAAAAGAGAGGGAGTGGCTGTGGAGGTAAGAGGAAAACCTGGAATGCTGGCCTATTGGAAGTCAGGTGAAGAAACTGTTTCCACAATTTTGATCTGCTGATCTGTTAAATAAGATGAAGACTGAGTGTTGACTCTTGGATTTTGCATGGTGGAGGTCTGTGATTTGATAATGTCACCAATAGAGAGTCCCTTGAATTTTCTAAGCATCATTTCCAACCATGTGCCACCCAAATGTAGGGGTCATTTATTAAGCTGTCTGAAATGCTCTGTGCAATCACCACTCACTAAGGTTTGAGGTAGGAGGGCAGGTCCTTACCCACCTCCATTTCGCCCTTTAAGAGGAGGGGTTTGGGTTGAGGGTCACAGCACAGCTTTCTCTAAAAACACTTCCACAAATCCCCTTTAAGATCCTCCCTTGCATAAAAGATCCCATGACCCTTTTTTATACTTGATGGAAATACTTTTTATCACTTGATGTAAATATTTTTTTATATACTTCATGTGTGATAGCTCATTCTGTAACTTTTGAACTCTTGAGGGGGTTCCAGAGCTGTGGAATGGGTTATCAGACATTCCCTATTCCTTGATGTTGTTCTGGTATAGCCACAGCCCTAGCTCCAGGAATGGATCCTGATTTGCTAGATCAGCCAGTGTGGGGTATTCTCCAGGGAATTATTGGTCCAGTTGGGCACATGACTGAAATTGGCTCAGTCAGATGGCAAAAAAGTACTAAAATTCCTTGGCTGTCTCACTGGATATAAACAAGGAGGATATTACCTCAATTTCTGCTGACAATCATCTGATGACCAAAGGGGAACCAGACTTTAGATGAAGGCAATCCTGTGGACAAAAGAATAGAGAATTAGAAAGAACCTGCAACTCTGCAGACACTGTTGAGTCATTGAGTCAACTAAGCCAGACCCTGCCATACCTCTGGACAGTCCTGTTATTGGTTTAGTGAGTTGGAGTCAGGACTCTATTACTTGCAGCTGAAAGCATTCTCGTTGATTTACAACTACACGTCTGACTCATCCCAGAAGTCAGGTTAATTTCAGATTCTGGAACTCCCTTTGCTCCCTTCTCACTTTTTCCATTGCTTGTTTTTTTTAATTTAATTTTTAAAAATTGAGGTGGCATTGATTTATAACATTGTATATTTCATGTGTACATCATTATATGTCTACTTCTGTGTACCCTATAGCAGGCTCACCACAAAAGATTTAGTTTACATCTGTCCCCATATGGTTGGTCCCCTTTACCATTTCACCCTCCCCCAACCCCTCTCTGGTAGCCACTACTCTGTTCTCTGTATCTACAGTTTGTGTTTGTTTTTTCCATTGCTGATACTTGTGGGGCAACTTATCTATTAGGCATAGTGGGCACAGTGCTTAAGGCCCTAAAAAATGTTTTAAAATTGCCCCTCCCCCTTCAGTGTTGGCCCCGAACCCTCTTTTCTTTTTATGTTTGGTCGGAGGAGCCACCACATCAGCAGCCATCATCAACCAACCAGTGGGATCTACTTAGTGGTAAATGGATTAGCTGTTTAAATGCTAAGGGTCACTGGCCTGACCACACCACAGCACGGCCACTCAGGTTCCTGCAGAGATGGCCTCAGTTTCCATCTTTGCCCCCAAAAGTTTACTTCTTGCCTGATTGAGGAGGAGGGTTTCGAGACCCCAGATTGGAGGCCATTAAGCTCTTACCCTGCCTTGCTGTGTAGATACATGATATGAAGTGGGGATGGGGGGCTAAGGGGCTCTGACTGTCAGAGATACTTGCCTCACGTAGATCAAGCCTTAATGTTTTTCTCACATCCTAGTGATAGCACACCCTACACCAAGTGGATATCAGAGTTAATACTGTGAGGAGACAAAATAATGAGAGTAGTTTTACCAAAGATAATAAAATATCGCATAATGTCTGCATTTTACCGTTTATTTGAGTACATCCTTAGAAAACTGAATGTAGCAAAAACCCAGGACATTTTTAGAAATTGTATGCTCTCTAGCAACTTTGTGTGAATTTTTATACAAGCACTGTTTTTTGAGTTATATGTTATAAAAATAGAAGAAAATGTTTAAAAATTTTAATTTCTCTTAAAATCAGAATTTAAAAAACAAATATAATAACAATGAACATATAATAATGAATCTAGTCTGGGTTATATTCATCTTTATGCCAAGTCAGTTATAAAATATACTTTAAAAAAATTTTATTTGTTTATTTATTTGGCTGCACTGGGTCTTAGTTGTGGCACGTGGGATCTTTGTTGCCTCGTGCGGGATCTTCAGTTGCGGCATGCTGGATCCTTTTAGTTGTGGCATGTGGGATCTTTAGTTGTAGCAGGCGGCCTCCTTTAGTTGTGGCACGTGGGATCTTTAGTTGCGGCATGCGAACTCTTAGTTGCAGCACGTGGGATCTAGTTCCTTGACCAGGCATTTAACCCGGGCCCCGTGCATTGGAAGTGCGGAGTCGTAACCACTGGACCACCAGGGAATATACTTCTTAATATATGTATTTTTGAAGCAGAAAGGGGGCCCATGAAAGCAAAAGCACTAGGACCCAAGAAAGTCGTAACGTGGTTCTGTTGCTTGCTTACTACATTCTCTGCTTTGGGGACTTTTGCTAATATTAGAAGGTTGCTAGATGAATAGACTTCTTCAGTGTTTATTTAATGCCTATTGTTTTTCAATAGGCATTTTTGCTAGGCCTCGAAGATGCGGGGGTAAACAAGACAAGCAAGAATAGTTCCTCCCTTCACAGAATTTTTGATCTAGTAAGAAAATAGAACAACAAAACGATTATTGGAAAATATGATGGGGGGTCATTGTTGGAGGGGAAGAATAGAGTGGTGGGGCAAGAGACAAGAGGAGAATTGAATCTAGTCTAGTGGATGGGAAAAGATCTCCTGGAGGCAGTGACATGGAGGCTGAGAGTTGGAGGATGAGTTTGACATTAATCCAAGTGTTATATTCCAGGCATAGGAAAGAGCAGGTGCCAGGTGGAGAGGTGAGAGAGATACAGCATATTCAAGATATTCAGAACGTCTAATAGTTACTGATGCTTCTCATGCCAGATGGTGGCCACTTTTCTAGGCATTTTGCAAGTAATAAATCATTTAATCCTCACAGCAATCTAAGAGACAGGTACTAGTATTATCACCATTTTACAGGTGAGGAAGATAGAAAATTAAAGTAACTTATTCAAGGTTATACACCTAGTAAGTGGCAGAGCTGGGGTTGGATCCTGACAGTCTGGCTCCAAGCGTAGGTTTCTCCTCTTCTTTTCAGGTATAGCTGGGAGTTAGAAAGTGAGAGAGAGAGAGTTGTCGGAGGTGAGGCAGGGGACAGCGCTGCATTGCTGGGCCGTCCTACTCCTGACCCCCATCCCTGAGCGGGAGCCCTGCTCCTTCTTTTTTTGCGGTACGCGGGCCTCTCACTGCTGTGGCCTCTCCGGTTGAAGAGCACAGGCTCCGGACGCGCAAGCTCAGCGGCCATGGCTCACGGGCCCAGCCGCTCCGCGGCACGTGGGATCTTCCCGGACCGGGGCACGAGCCCGTGTCCCCAGCATCGGCAGGCGGACTCTCAACCACTGCACCACCAGGGAAGCCCTAGAAGCTTCTTCTTGATCTACAAACTTAATTCAAGGAAATCCTGAAAATAGCAATTCTTTTATTTTGATTAGTTTATGGCAGCATCATAAGTGTATCATGGAAAACCCCATGGTTTGTGGAAGTAATCTTTCCCTCACCATTGATTTCCTTTAGGAATTAAGAAAAGACCATGGTTGTAGTGGTTTACTTGTGTGGCCCTGGGCAGCTGAGGCTAAGAGATTTACATGGATTGCTGTGCCTCATAAGGGGAGCTGAGGTGGCCAATTTTCAAATGAGCCAGAAGGCCCAGATTAACAAAAGCCAGGAGAGACCTAGCAGGTGGTTATTCTATCCAAGGTTGATCCCTTGAGGTCAGAAGATTCAGGTCAATCTCGCAAGTCTTCCTGCAGAGCTGCTTTAAAGTAAACCTTTTGTGATATTACTTCAAGATGAGCCCAATCAGAAGGTTTTAAATGACCTATTTACTATATTTACTTTAAAATTGTTCTTCATATGGTGTTTTCAAGTTTCAAAAAACAACAGGTGGAAGGTTCTGTAAAGCAATTCTTTAATTAAATTTTTGGGGTTTTTTTACAATTAGAATTTCTCTTTAGATGAAAAAAAATTTTGTTACAATGCAAATAGTGCATTTCATTGTCACAGTTTCACACAGTTTGTAAATGCAAAAAGCAACAAGTAGAACTTCTCTTTTCATTTCTTTCTCTACACTGCTTCACCAAAACCATTTTTACAGTTTAATATGTAAGTTTTCAGACCTTTGTTTCATACGTATGTCACACTATACATGCCATTTTTATGTGCATGTATATAAACATGCACATTTTTAAACATGAAATTACTGTATATTGTTTTTTATTTTGAATCTAGGAAATATTTCCAAGTCAGAACATATAGATCTACCTAATTTTTAATGACTGTGTAAATTTCTATTGTTTGGATATACCATGATTTAGTTACCCTTTTCCTTAGAGAATCTATAGTATAGGATATAGTATAGATGTAGAATATAGTACTAAACACTATACAAAGTATTATTTAATTCTCACAAATCTCCAAGAGGTAGATATTATTATTGTCTTCATTTTTTAGGTGAGGGAATTAGGTTTAGTGAAGTTAAGTAACTTGCCTAGAGTTACACGGTTAGTAAGTGGAAGATCTAGGATTTAATCTCCGTATTGTAAATCTCCAAAATCTGTGTTATGTTGCCTATCATTTTGGTGGGATTATAGGTATTTTCGATTTTTTTTTTTTTTTGGCTATGCTGTGTGGCCTGTGGGATCTCAGTTCCGCAACCAGGGATTGAACCCGGGCCATGGGGTTCAATTGGAAACAGTAATTATGGATAATTTTCAAAGTAAATCATGATATCATTAATATACATTACACAGCATTTTAAAAGAATGAGATAGATGTAGATGTACAAGTACTAATATGGATAAATCTCCAAGGAACATTATTGAGTTCAAAAGTTAAGCTGCAGGGACTTCCCTGGTGGTGCAGTGGATAAGACTGCACGCTCCCAATGCAGGGGCCTGCGTTTGATCCCTGGTCAGGGAACTAGATCCCACATGCATGCTGCAACTAAGAGTTCGCATGCCACAACTAAGGAGCCCAGGAGCTGCAACAAAGACCTGGTGCAAACAAATAAATAAATAAATAATTTTAAAAAAGTTAAGCTGTAAAATTCATCCTAAAATTCATATGGCATATCAAGGGACCCTGAATAGCCAAAACAGTTTTGAAAAGAAACAAAGTTGGAGGACTCACACTTTCTTATTTCAAAACATATTACAAAGCTACAGTAGTAAATACAGTGTAGTACTGGCATAAAGACAGATAAATAAACCAGTGGAACAGAGTAGAGATCCCCGAAATAAATCTTTGTCTATCTGGTCAAATGACCTTCAACAAGTGTGCCAAGACCACTCAAAGGGGAAAGAACAGAATATCCACATGTACAAGAGTGAAGTTGGACCCTTACCTTACATCGTAGACAAAAATTAATTGAAAATAGATTAAAGAACTAAATGTAAAACCTAAAACTATAAAACTCCCAGAAGAAAACATAGGGGCGAAGCTTCATGACTTTGGACTCGGCAATAATTTTTTGGATAAGATGCCGAAAGCATAAGCAACAAAAGCAATAATAGAAAATTGGACTAATACAACCTTCAAAACTTTTGTGTGCAAAAAGACACAATCAACAGAGTGAAAAGGCATCCTATGGATGGGAGAAACTATTTGCAAATCATATATCTGATAAGGGGTTAACAGTCAGAATATACAAAGAACTCCTACAACTCAACAACAAAAAACCCAATAATCTGATTAAAAAATGGGCAAAGGATTTTATTTAATAGACATTTCTCCAAGGGTGATATACAAATGGCCAAGAAGCATATGAAAAGATGCTCAATATCATTACATCAGAGAAATACAAGTCAAAACCACAGTGAGAGGGAATTCCCTGGTCATCCAGTGGTCAGGACTCTGCACTTTCACTGCCGAGGGCCCAGGTTCGATCCCTGGTCCTGCAAGCTGTGTAGTGTGGCCAAAAGAAAACAACAACAGAACAAACAAACAAACAAAACAAAACAAAAAAACCCCACAATGAGATGACACCTCACACCCATGAGGATGGCTACTATCAAAAAACCCCCAAAATAGCAAGTGTTATTTGTGAAGTTATTTGTGGATGTAGAGAAATTGGAACCCTACTGCACTATTGGTGGGATTGTAAAATGATACAAGTACTATGGAAAAAAGGAAGGGCATTCCTAAAACAATTAAAACTAGAATTACCATGTAATCCAGCAATCCCACTTCTGGGTACCAATACAAAAGAATTGAAAGCAGGGTCTTAAAGAAATATTTGCATACCTATGTTCATAGCAACATTATTCATAATAGCCAAGAGGTGGAAGCAACTCAAATGTCCATCAGTGGATGAATGGATAAATAAAATGTGGTATATACATACAAGGGAATATGATTCAGCCTTAAAAAGAAGGAAATCCTGCCAAATGCTGCAACACAAAAGAATCTGGAGGACGTGCTATGTGAAATAAACCAGTCACAAAAAGACAAATACTGTTTGATTCCATTTATATGAGGTATCTAAAGCAATCAAAAACCAGAAAGTTGAGTGGTGGTTACCAGGAGTATGGCAAAGGAAAAAGGAGAGTTGTTGTTTACTGTGTAGAGTTTCAGATGTGTAAGATGAAAAAAGTTCTGCAGATCTGTTTCACAACAATGTGAATATACTCAACTGTATTCTTAAAAATGGTTAAGATGGTAAATTGTATGTGTTTTAGACCACAATAAAATGTTTTGCCAAAACATTAAAAATTCTTCTGTTTATAGATGTATAGGGAAATGGAAAAATAGTAAAACTAATATTTATTTCGTATACCGTAATTTAAAACATTGGAAACACTGAGTGTTAAAGTGCTTTACTTCTTTGTAAAAGAATAGTTAAGCTGCAGATAGACATGTACAATATGATACATTGAGAAAAGCAAAAGAAAAAATCAAAACCTACCAAAGTATACAGTGTACTTTCTACAGGGACATATATTTATATATAAAGACAGTAGATAAAAACGGGAAGGATATACACAAAATTGATCACAGTAGTTTCCCTTGGGCAAGGGAAAATGGGTCCAGATTGTGGGTGATGGTTAAAAGGGTGCTTCAAGTTTTTATGAATCAATTCATGAATTATTTATATAAAAATAGCCTCTAAACATATAAAATGACATTCATTCTCATAAGGAAAACTGAAATTAAAACTGCATTGAAATACCATTTTTCTTTCTTCAGATTGGCAAACATTCAAAAGCTTCACAATATATTCTGTTGGTGAGGTTAGGAGGAAATGTTTGTTGATGCTTGGAAAGCAAATGGTACCAGGCTTACAAAGGGGAATTTGGCAATACCTAACAAACCCAGCCATCTACTTCTGGAAATTCAGCATGAACATGTACCTCCAACTATATGAGGATAAATTCACAAGGTGATTCACTGCACCATTATTTGTAATTGCCAAATACTGGAAACTACTTCTATGGCCAAACTGGTTGAATAAATGTTGGAAGACTGGTTGAATAAATGTTGGTATATACTCATGATGGAGTTCCATGAGATAGAGCTCTATGAACTCATAGGAAATGATTTCCAGGGTGTATTAAGTGAAAAAAGCAAGTTACAAAAGTGTATGTAGAGTATGCCACCTTTGTGTAAGAGAGAAGAAGAAATTTTTTTTAATGCATGTATCTGCTTATTTTCACAAACCCAAATCTAGTAAAATTGGTTACCTACAAAAAGTGTGTATAGAGGAGGCACAGAAACTATAGAGGTAGGAGTAACATTTCTCTGACTACACCTTTTCATATAATATTGACTTTTAGAGTTATGTTAATGTTCTAGGTATTTTAAAATGAAAATACATCAACAGGGATGAAGAATAAGAACCCTAAAACTGAAGGTAAATAGAAGCATATAAGCCCAACTATGTTTTAAAATGAACATCATGACCACATTGAAATAGGAAGAAAAAGAACTAAGTAACTTCTGAATATAGTAATTTGTCTATATATCCTGTCTAAAGGGAAAAAAAGGTGCATACAAATCTTGAATTCTTCTGAGTAGTTTTTTTCCACAGTAGTGTGGGAATAGCAATTCTAAACCTACTTTATGCATTATAGGATTGATCAAAAGAATAAATATATTAATTTGTTGGGAACTAGGCTTCCCACTATATAAGGAAGGAGATATAAATATGGACAGTGGGGAGGTAAAGAAGAGCCCTGTAAACCGGTACTGGACTTGGTATTGGTTAAACTTACAATTTCTAACATCTTTCCTAACTTTTCGTCGAAAGGGCTTAGGAGCGAGGACACTCCAGCACAAACTTAGCGCATATGATACCATTCCCTACTAACCCACTAATAGGAATTGGTACTCTTTAAGCAATGGGTGACTCAAGCTTGGGGTAGGGAAGGTCCAAGATGAGCCCAAACCATCATATTGTTCCAGACAGTAAGGAAGTTCTAATAAAAAAAAGAGTGGCATGTCAAAAACACTCAAAAGCTGGCTCGAAATGTTCACTGTCCAAAACCAGGTCATTTAGTGCATCAAAATATATAAGAACAGTAATAGATTATTATCTATTAAAATATGAGTCTTTAGAGGTGTACAAGTAAGTAACTAAAAGAATAAATAAACAGGAGAGAAGGGAGTATTCTTTCTTACAGTAGAATGCCAACTAGTAATGAAGTTAGAAGGAATAATGGAGTTACAAAATTACCATATTTTAACCATCACAGTAAAGTTTTATTCAGGCAAGAATCATCAATTAAAAAAAAAAAAAGCATCATCAATGGATGCTACATCTAGGGAGGGAAAGTCTGAAGAGAAACGAAGTGTTTACCCAAAGTATCCTCCACCGTTACTTATTAATTACAACAGAAAAAGTAATAACTATCCAGTGGAGAAACGAGAAAACACCTTCACAAAGCAGTCACAGTTAACATCACCAGTAAAGTGTAAGTGGACATCATGTGTCTCCCGATGGGACACCTTGAAAAGGACACAATGCCATTCATGTAGCATTGCAGGCAAAATGCACTGAACTTATCATGAGGACACATTAAAGAAACACAAATGGAAGATTATTGTATAAAATAACTGTTTTCTTCCAAAATGCCCATGTCATGAAAGACAAAGAAAGACTGAGACATGGCAACTAAATGAAATAAGTAATCCTTCATTGGATCCTGGCCCAGACAAAAATTGTTTATAAAGGAAATCATTAGGACAATTGAGATGAAATGTGGACTACATATTAAATTCAAATTCCTTATTAAATTTCTTGATTTTAATAATTATATTATGTTTATGTATGAGAATATCCTTGTTTATAAAGGGTAAAGGGGCATGGTGTATATAATCTACTCGAGTGGTTTAGGAGAAAAAATATGTATGCACAAACATATTTTATATATGTACACATACACACACATATATGCAGAGAGAATTATAAAGCAAATTAGTAAGATATTAAAAATTGGTTAATCTAGGTATACAAGAATTTAACCATTCCTGCAAATTTTCTGTAAATTTAAAACTAAATTCTGAAATTAAAAATTTATTTTAAATGATCTGTAAATAAACATTTTAAAATTAATTTGGAAAAAGGAAATAAACGGGCATTGGCATTATACTTATTTAGTTAAACTAACAGAATTAGAGATGTGGACTCACTCAAAATTCTGCTCCTTTACACAAGAACCCCTGTGCGTTCCAACAAGAGTATAGTACTTAGGTAAGATGAGAGAACTTGGAACACGGTAGGTTTACCATAAATATTATTTATCTCCCTTAACATCCCTCTTCCATGTTTTTTTTTTTTATATAATATATTATAGTAATCACACTATGTTGACAGTTTTTTCTTTTTTTAATAATTTTATATTTATTTATTTATTTATTTGGCTGTGTCGGGTCTTAGTTGTGGCACACAGGA
Organism: Platanista minor; assembly: GCA_004363435.1. Classification (NCBI taxonomy): domain Eukaryota; kingdom Metazoa; phylum Chordata; class Mammalia; order Artiodactyla; family Platanistidae; genus Platanista; species Platanista minor. The sequence goes on along the minus strand of RJWK010015859.1, from coordinate 3,581 downwards.
TCTACATTGTGGCATGTGGGATGTTTTTGTTGTGGTGCACGGGGTCTTCGTTGCGGTGCACAGGCTCCAGAGAGCGCAGGCTCAGTAGTTGCGGTGGGTGGGCTCTCTAGTTGTGACGTGCGAGCTCCAGAGCGTGCAGGCTCAGTAGTTGCGGCATGTGGGCTTAGTTGCCCCACGGCATGTGGGATTTTAGTTCCCTGACCAGGGATAGAACCCACGTCCCTTGCACTGGAAGACAGATTCTTAACCACTGGACCACCAGGGAAGTCCCATGTTTTCTTTTATAAACTACTCAAAGATGGAAATTTCCAGTGCTTTAGAGTGGAAGGAAATCAGAGCATCTAGGCTGCTTTTTTTTTTCCATCTTCATTTTCATATATATATATATATATATATATATATATATATATATATATATACATTTTTTTTTTTAACTTTTGACCCCCTTCACCTATTTCTCTTACCCTCCACCCCTGGCCTCTGGTAACTACCAATCTGCTCAATGTATCTATAAGCTTGGTTTTTGTTTTTGTTTAGATTCCACATATAAGAGAGATCATATCTATCATATTTGGTTTTCTCTGTCTGACTTATTTCACTTAGCATAATGCCCTCCAAGTCCATCCATGTTTTCACAGATGGCAAGATTTCCTTCTTTGTTATAGAAAAATAATATTCCATTGTTTCCATGTCTTGAGTATTTATTGTAAATAGTGCTGCCATGAACATTGGGGGTCATATATCTTTTCAAGTTAGTATTTTTGTTTTCTTCAGATAAATACCCAGAAGTGAAATTGCTGGATCATACAGTAGTTCTATTTTTAATTTTTTGAGGACCCTCCATACTGTTTTCTATAGAAGCTGCACCAATTTACATTCCCATCAACAGGGCACAAGGTTTCCCTTTTTTCTACATTCTCTCCAACATACTTGTTATTTTTTGTCATTTTGTTAATAGCCCTTCTAACAGATCTGAGGTGATATCTCATTGTGGTTTTGATTTGCTTTTCCCTTTGATTGATGGCGTTGAGCATCTTTTCATGTACCTGTTGGCAATCTGTATGTCTTCTAAGAAAAATGTCTATGCAGATCTTCTGCCCATTTTTCAATTGGGTTGTTTGTTTTTCAAGCCTCTTTTTTATGTCGGTGGCCTTTGTCTGTCACCAATCACTACTGCTTGTACTGCTGTGCCAGCTCCAGGGTCTGGCCAGTGCCTGTCAGCCACTGGGTGGGCTTCAGATCATGACTGGGTCATGACCAGGTGGGCAGAGTTCTCTAGTCCAGGTGCACAGAGCCGTCGCTCTAGTTGGTTTGCTGATGGAAGCCAGGAAACATTGATCCAAGACCTGGATCTATCACGCATCTGACCTCAGGCTTTATCATCCTCACCTGCCAAGTGAGAGGTTTGGACTGGATCCTCTCTAAAGGTCATGTCTTGATGAAACAGGAAAGCCTAAAACATGATTTACCCTCTTAAAGAATTCTATTACTTTCTAATTTTATCTTGGGTGTTTCATGTTCTTAGAGCATAGAGAGTTTATATAATGTGAGTCAAAAATTAGACATGAACCCAAACCCTCACTTTCCATTTTAAATTAAATTTTTGTTCACAGAGAATAGTGGAATATTAGGAATGTAAAAGAAATCCTTCAAGTTGACAACCCACTGGGTACAAGACAGCTGAAATGTATGAGACAGAAGCCATTTCTTCTTCTTTTTGTTAAAAGTAACTTAATGTAGTTAACTCATGGCTGTTTAAGTGGGATAATTTGCTCAGAGGGAAAAAAAGTGGTCATCTTTGAATTTTTAAAGGGAAATTATAAGGCAACGTAAGTCTGCGAGCATCTCAGCTTCTGATTGTCCCTGATCAAGCTCTTATATGCTTTGCCCTCTACCCAGACACACCTCGTCATCTCTCTCAGAAGAGTACTGTCTGATGATCTTCATTCCCTAATAACTGTGAGCAAGAATAGATATGATTCTCCATTCATTCAAAATATCTGCCCTGAGTTCTATTCTGTGCCAGGTGTTGTACATGGAGGATACAAATAGAAAACACTTCCCTGGCTGCAGGGCCTTCACAGGCTTGTCAGTCCAGAAATTAGAGGATAAAAAGTGAATCAAGCAAAGATCAAATGGGAAAGAGTGGCTTCATGCCCTAACACTACCTAACAATAAAAATCTCTTAAAGAACAACAGATGAAAATGAAAACAAAAACACAAAGGGTACCAAAAAAAAATGCCAGTGACAAGAATAAAGAGATTGTTCATTTCTACTTGCAGCATGGTGACTCAAAATCAAACATGGACACTGGCATGGTGTCCATGGTCTATTGTTTAAAAAAAAAAACAACAACAACTTCAGAAAGTGTTAACCAAGTACAAATAAATTAATGAGAAACTTTAAAAGTTTTAGCTGTAAGTTATTATTACTGTGTCAGTCAGGGTCCCAGCAGAAAACATGACACATTTAAATTAGGATAATTTAAGGAGCTTTTAGTAAAGAAAGAGTTTACCGAGGCCCAGGTATGGGGAAACCATGAAGATTAGTGCAGGACCCCAGGGCTAGGAGCAGAGGAACTCCATTATTGCTTTAGGTCAAGGGTAGGGGACCATGGACAGGAACTGGGAGGTAGAGAGTCTGTCTGACGGAAGCTGACATCCCCTACATCCTTTATGCAGCTAGACTAGCCAGAAGAAACCCCACAGGGAGGGACTTCACTCTGCTTCCTCCCTCAGATCTCCTGCTGGGGTCCCTGCTGGCTGAACCCAGTGGAACCAGAAGGCATGGAAGCAAGCTCTCTTCATCCTTACAAGTCAGCCCCCAGGGCACAGAGCAGGGCGGAGAAGGGAGGGGTGAGTGGAAGATGTCCAGAACAACTCCATGACAGGAAATTGAACATCAGCATTCACACAAAGACATCAGATCACCTTCCCAGCCAATGCCTGACAAAATCCTAGAACAGGTCACTTAATAGTTACTGAATGTGGATGACACACCTTGACAGTGCATGCACCAAAAATTTTGCCATGTATTAAGGACACCTTTTCCAAATTAGTAAGGCAGTGTAATTTAAACAAAAAGAATGTTCTGCATGTGAGAAAAACCACTTCCTTACTAACCATAAGCAGGAAGCTGTCCTGAATATTTTTTGGCACTGTATGATCAATAACAAAGACCAGGAAAGCCTTACTAAGAAAGTCAGGCTATTCTTGGAGCAGGCTCTGCTAAGCCGTGAAGGGTAAATTATGAATTTGCCTTTGTCATCCTTCCCCTTTTCTTTCAGCAATCCCCCATCTCCTTTCCTACATGGCTGTTTGTGTGTTTGTTGTTTATTAGAACATTTTATCTTCATGGCCTTTTGGGGGAGGTAATCACGTTTCTTGATCCACTCATCCTTTGGGGATTTTCTACAGGAAAAGATTTTGTTCTAATTTAATGGAAGAACCAGTTTCCTGAACCAGTTCCCATCCTTAATAAGCCCCCAGGAACAACAGCACAGAATCAGAGGGTTCAAACAACATCATTTGACTTCTATTTTTTTTTTTTTTTGAGATAGCACCGTTATTTTTCCCATTTT
>RJWK010015858.1:0-35925 GCA_004363435.1 Platanista minor | reverse complement strand
GAGCAGACAAGCCTCTCGGGCTGCTGAGTGCCGGTCGGCGCCGATCCTCCGTGCGGGGATCTCCCCGCTTTGCCCTCCGCGCCCCTGTGGCTGTGTTCTCCCCCGCGACTCCGAAGCGTCCCCCCTCCGCCACCCGCAGTCTCCGCCCGCGAAGGGGCTTCTCAGTGTGTGGAAACCTTTCCTGCTTCACAGCTCCCTCCCACTGGTGCCGGTCCCGTCCCTATGCTCTGTCTCTGTTTTTAGGGTTTTTTTGTTTGCCCTACCCAGGTAAGTGTGGAGTTTCTTGCCTTTTGGGAGGTCTGAGGTCTTCTGCCAGCGCTCAGTAGGTTTTCTGCAGGAGTTGTTCCACGTGTAGATGTATTTCTGGTGTATCTGTCGTGATCTTACTCTTCCGCCATCTTCTGAAAGGGACGTGATCCTTTGTGTTTTCTAAGGCAGGCAAGCCCCATACAAGTCCGGGTAAATCTTTACTGAACAATGAGGATAATCACTTAGGACACAGGTCAAATTGCACTTTAGGAAACCCACCTGCTATATTGTATGTAACAACTATTCTGTGGTTCTGTAGAACAAGACCATTTCCACAATCATGAATGTGCCAGTATAACAGTAACAAAAAGCTTAGCTTGTCTGATTATAAAGAACTAGTTAAATAACATACTCCTCATAGATTTCTGTCTCAATATTAAACATGTTACCCTCATATTTGGAGGTTTCTAGTTGCAGAGTAATAGTCATTGCTCAGAGAAGAAGTAGAAAGATACGCTATGACTTAGGTTTCTAGGCAGAAACATTGTTTACATGTGCCACGTCTCTGCATATATAAACTATTCTACTCCCCCCAACACCAGGTATATTTTAGCAATAATAGCTTAAGTCTGAACCATCAACTAAATTAAAACAGGATTCTTCCTACATTTTTAGTTTATGAATCTGACATAATGGAATTTAAGCCTTACACAGAGATTTCTGGAGCCCCTTGGACTTAAAATTTTAACTTTTAATTAGTATTAACTTGATACAGTTGCAGTAGAATGCAGCATAACTACTTGATTTTTTTTTTTTTTTTTGCGGTATGTGGGCCTCTCACTGTTGTGGCCTCTCCCATTGTGGGAGCACAGGCTCCAAACCCGCAGGCTCAGCGGCCATGGCTCACGGGCCCAGCCGCTCCACAGCATGTGGGATCCTCCCGGACCGGGGCACGAACCCACATCCCCTGCATCGGCAGGCGGACTCTCAACCACTGCGCCACCAGGGAAGCCCATTTATTTTGAAAATGGATCAGACAGATCTATTGTCCTTCACACCTTTAACTATGGGTTTGACTAAACCACAAATCTGTACTGGGAAAGTATACACTGTTTTCTCCTTTTTAAGCTTTACTGTATTAAGTACCTCATGAATATTCCTACACACTTATTTGCAAGTGAACGCTTACACACATATACACACACAGAGTTTAGCTGTCTACCTAAACTATTTTAAATGTTTTTAAAGCTCAGTGCTTTCCCCTTTAACTTTCTGAACAATTTCATCTCCAATCGCCCATCTTCGCAGCCCTAAATCTGCGTCTCTCATTTCGTGTGTTCTCCTTAACTGCAAATCCACGTGTCCGGTTTTCAGGTGGACCCCTGTAATACGAATGTTCCCAGAAGCAGATCAAATGCCTCATAACGTCAAACCCCTCACCTTCCTCCCAAATGCAGTCCTCCTCCTGTATTAGAAATTCCATCTTATGGCCTCATCATACTCCCAGTTGCCTATGTTTGAAACCTCAGGATTTCAGATCATCTACCATCCCCTTCTGTTACTCTCCTCCTCTCATCAGCTTGTCTGCTCATCTGATTACTTTCATCTAATCCGTGCTTCCATTCCCATCTCATCTAATACTTCCATTCATTTTCTCACCGGTTTCCATGAACGCTTCCTAGTTTATCTCTCGTCACCTCTCACCTCACTTCACCATGTTTTCTACTATTCATCCTTCCATGAATTTAGACCTCTTCCCCATTTCCTTATCCTTCATGAAGTTACAGTAACCTCCCCAAAATGAAGATCTGGCCGTGTCATTCCTCCCCAAATCTGAAATGGCTCCCAACATCCAAAGAGTAGGATTCAGATACCTGGTTTTGGTATTTAAGAGCTTTTCCTATGTGGATCCAACACACTTCAGTTGTACCTCCCAGTCTATTGCTTTTCCCTTGGTCTCTACTGTGAATTAATCTTTATTCCAATTACATACTTTCTATTACCTAAGATCCTTCCTTTATCTTTCAAGGAATGACCTTTGTTCTCTCCTGTCCTTACTTGCATCTTGAAATCCTGTAATGTCCTCTAACTCTAAACTCTTCTCAATTCCCTGAGTCAGAGTGATTGTCTTCCTCTTCTTTTCCTCATTATACTTTGCTTGCATCTCTGCCATGGTACCTATTGTATACCACTTTAAATTATATTAGGTCTAGTTCAATCCAGTAAACATTTATTGAGGGTCTTCTCTGTAAAAGGCCAGTACTAGGGAAAACAAAATGATTCAGACAGTGCCTCTCCTCAAAAATTTACAATCTAAACAATCAACTGTAGCAGGCAGATTTTGCATCACAAAAAAGATACAAACAAGGTGCTGGGAAGTCTTAAATGAAGTAAACCTGTATATGTCTTCCTTTCCCAGAAAAGGGCAGGACCCATCTTTCTCTTTCTCTTTCTCTCTTTCTTTTTTTTTCTCCCTCTCTCCCCGCCACCACACACACACACACACCACACACACACGAGTAACACACAACATACACATACCATTGTGAGTGTCATGCAGTAAATATTACTGCCTGGAATTCCTTAAAGTAACTCAGTAAGTTGATCAAAGTAGATTTAATACATATTATGGGCTGAACTCTGTCTCCACAAAATTCATGTGTTGAAGTCCTAACCCCCAGAACATCAGAGTGTGAATGTATTTGGAGATAGGACCTTTACAGAGATGATTAAGTTAAATGAGATTCAAATGATTGAGTTAGAGTGGGCCCTAATCCAACCTAACTGATGTCCCTATAAGAAGAGAAAATTTGGACACACAGGGACACCAGGGATGTGCACTCACACAGGGAAGACGGCGTAAGGACACCATGGCCATCTGCAAGCCAAGGAGAGGGGCCTCAGAAGAAACCAATCTTAATCTTAGACCTCTAGCCTCCAGAACTGTGAGAATCAAATTTCTGTTGTTTAAGCCACTCAGCCTGAGGTACTTTGTTACGGCAACCCTAGCAAATTACTACACTGCATATCCAAAGAACAACAGGGAAAACGGGGGAAGCTGATACCCTGAAAACTAACTAGAAAATAAGCACATAGTTGAAAAATAAGCTATGTAATTTGTATAGGTCTACACATCGTAAAAACAACAAAAAAAATCTGATTGGATGAGGTTTATGTAACCAAAGAGGAGAGTTATGACACTGTGTATACCAAAGCATGGACTTGATTAGGGGTTCCCAGTTATTTTGCTACAATGTACTCCCTTATTATTTATCCCCTACCTTGCACTCCAAGTACATGTTGCTAACTGCATTTGCTTGCTTGCTTGATCTGTCAAACAAAGCATATATTATTTTCTTGTTTACGAAAGAAAATGTGTGTGTGTGTTTGTGTGTGTGTGTGTGTGTACCTGAGTGTATTTTTCATCAAGGTGCGAATAGCCTGACATTTCAGTTAATCTATGAAATCATATTGCAGGTAAATACATGATTCTGGTAGACTTCTACAAACACTGGAAGCAGCTTGAGTAACATCCCCCTTTGCAACTTTCTTGGATCATTAATAGTTTGGATCTCTATACCCAAACTGATATAATTGGATCACTAAAATCTATACTCCTCAGTGTTTGGCATAGGTTTTTACTAATGTAGATCTGAATCTGAGTTTTCTTTGAAAGTACATTCCCAAGCAATCTTCCTGAATGACTTTATGATAAAATGAAATCTTTAAATGTTTTTATTACTATGACCTTATAAAGTATATATGCATGACTTTCTCATTTCTTGCCAAAATTAAATAAACAAATACAAATCCATTGCTTCATAGCATGACCTATGTTATAGTACATGCCATAGAAAGACTGTTAAGCAACGTTACTTATCTACAAAGTCTTGTGTAACAAATTAGTTGTAAGTGAAACTAAACATAACTTACCAAATTAGAGGTACTGAATTACCATGTAGGATTTATCTGACAAACTAAGATAAGCACTTACTGCTATGATTGTTGAAAATAATGAAGAGCACCCACTCACATGAAGTTCAAATCAGAGGCCGAAACTTCATTGGCACTATGTTCTAGTCACACAGGATGGATGTTTATGAGTAAGGCTCTACCATGGTCAAAATTCTCAATTGACTTTGTGTAATTCATTAGTTGATGGAATAAATTATTAAAGGAAAAACAAAACGTAGACCGTTAAGTTGACACTTTCTATTAGTTCACTTTCTTGATTATAATAGTTGTATATAAAGCAACTGATTTAAGTGTCACATAATTAATCTATCTTAGACATTACAATAGTGCAAATAAAATCACATTAATGGTTAAAGTAGTTTGCTCAAATGATCAAAGGAGTCAACTAACAGTGAGAACACAATTTTTCCGTTTCTAAATGAAGCTGGTCAGGGTCACTCCAAAGGGTTCTACAGGTTGTTCTCTGTACAAAGGCACAACGCTGAGGCAGTCAGTGGAGGCTGAAAGCCAACCTGAGGTGATCCCCCAAGCCATGTACCTATAGGCACCAGAGGAGGTGCCTGTGACTAACTCACACAAAGAGGCCCTTTGGACCCTAGCAGCCCTGCGCCTGTCACTATATTCTTCAACTAAATGACACTAAAAATCCCACATATTCTTAGAATCCACTCGGAAGAATACCTAAATAGAATGTGACTCATGAACCAGTTAAACCGTAGAATTCTTCTGAACATGATTTGAACTTAAGCAATTGTAAACAGTTTTAAATTTCTGAATGACTATCCTTTCGCAAAAGATAAATATTATAGTCTAACTAATTTCCAAACATTAAACTGCCAACATAGAATTCAGCAAATTAATGGAATAGAAAGGCAATTTGTTGACTGGTAAGATATTATCTCAATGACAAATATAATTAACAAATGCACCTCAAGACTGTTCAAAATTGGGAATTCCCTGGCAGTCAAATCACTGAGTCCTACCTTCCTTCTATCTATGTCCTCTATGAAAAGCAGCTAGCTAAACAAAAAATTTAGGATCACAACATTAAACCATGTACCAAATGAATATTAAGACGATTTGGAAGTGAGAACTCATGAAAGAAGCAAATTGAGATATTTTTAGTAATTCCTTATTTCAAAATTCTTCTTAAAAATTTTCAACCAGGTTAACAACCTAAGGAAAGTTTGCAACCACTTCGTAGATAGTGAGGATATCTATGAGGTGGCGGAAAAAAGGTGGTGAATTGCTGCCTTTCAGTTATGCAAGAAGCATGTACTTTTTGAGCATTTTCTATATGTTTTGGAGCACGTAAAGGCAGAGTGTGTGACCTTAGCCCTTTAGAAGCATTCTTATTCTACGGGAAATTAAAATTCTTGTCATACATCAAGATTTTTACAAGAGCAGTAGAATAACATTTTGTTTCTTTTTATTCATCAGCTTCATGGAATTTTATTGACAAATTTGGTCTTTGGGTTGTTTTTGCTCAGAGAATATATTTTCAGGATGTAGTGTGGCTTATTATCCTTTTGTTCTTCAATTTGCTCTTGGGCTTCCTAGTTACAAAGCATTCATTCCACTGGCATTCTCTTCATCATTAATTGTTCAAGTAGCCTTAAATACCTTTGTATTCTTAAGCAAAGGAGATGTGGTCATTATGGGTATATGTGTATATATTTTCATTTTTAAAGCTCCTTTAAATAGAGCCAGTAATAAAGTACAGATTTAAAACTACACCTCAGAGGTCTGAGAACCCAGTCAACCAGATTATATTGATTAAGAGTGAATTAAATCATCTGTGATTAAAAAATGCTTGCATTCATATACTGTCAGAAAAAAATCAAATTTCTGCTTAATAAAAGCAAAATTTCTAATGAATTCAAGTTAACACTCATATGATGGTATTCCTTGAATAGTAATATGCAACTGATACTTGTTTGAGTTTCTATCGATTGAGAACAAACACTACAGGCATATTCTGGTATATATTCCCCTTAGGTTCTATTTTGATTGTCTTTGCTAAGTTTAAATAACATTTCTTTCATCAAAACTGTATACACTCATCATAAGTAATCAAATAAAATAACGTAGTACAAAGTAAAAAAATTTTAAATCCCCTAAAATCCTAACATGTAGAAATCATTTTCTGAATATATTTTGACTTGTACTGTGGATATTTTTCTATATATAAACATTGAAGAGAGGATAGAAAAGTACATAGATGACAAATACACAGGCTTTTTAAAAATGGGAATCTACATACATGACATTTTAAATAGAAATTATTATCTAATTATACTTAGATTTAATGAAATAAAAATAAACTGAATTGATATATTAGGCATTAAAATAAATATTTCTTAAATACCTAAGTTCACAAAAGAGTTCTCTAGAGCTGAAAAAAGGTGTAAGAAATCACACTTTTAGGCTAGACTTAAAAAATTTAAACAGTATCTGTTAATCTTGTGCTCCATAAGATGAAAACACTGCTCCTTCTACTTCTTCTTTTTTTTTTTTTTTTTTTTTTTTTTGGGGCCTCTCACTGCTGTGGCCTCTCCCGATGAGAAGCACAGGCTCTGGACGCTCACGGGCCCAGCCACTCCACAGCACGTGGCATCTTCCCGGACCGGGGCACGAACCAGTGTCCCCTGCATCGTCAGGCGGACTCTCAATCACTGCGCCACCAGGGAAGCCCTACCTACTTCTTCTGACCTTTTCCTCCCACTCACGTTTGTTAAGTATATTAGGAGATAATTAAAATAAATTATATTTGTTAAATTATTTTCATATTGCCCTGAGGCCACCCGTCTAGCCTGCTAGTCGGATTTATGACATCAATAAGTGAATAGAAAAATTCTACCTGTTAAAAAAAAAAAATGTTAATTGAGTTGCTAAATAAATGTATTTTAAATTTACAGCATGAAAAATTGCCTTGAAAGACAAACGTTTTTGTTTCAAAAGCCAGGCACTTAAGAGACAGAAGAGTTTTTCATTTTCCAAAAATCTGGGTTTTGAAATTCAAGAGGCAAAGCCCTGAAGAAGGAGCAGGGCATAAAGTTTATACCATAAACAAGACAAAAGTATGATGAAACAATAGCTAGTAGCAGCACAAATATAGAAAAACTCTCATCAACTGATGAAAAAAGAGAATCAGAGGGAATGGAACTCTAGCTTGAGTATTTCCTGGCTCTATGAGATAGGGTTCACTCCATTCTGGAACAAGAACTATGGCTCGAGATGGATAATTGTAGCAGACGCTGTAGGTGCCCATTCCATACTCTTTTAACATTCACCATTCCCTTGAATGCTGTCCGAACAGTTTCAAGATGTAATCATCTGTTGACTTTGCCTCCGGGCTTCCTTTGGCTGCCAGATCCTGGTTGGCCCTCTCTCTTTAGTTCCTGGAGTTAACCCGGGAGCAGCTTTCAACCAATTTCTGATGGGATGTGGTGGATAAATACCTCTGCTCCTTTGCCTCTGGGTGGGGTTAATTTTAAGGTGCGTTCTATACTATCTCCTAAATTTCCTCAGAGAAATTGAGCCCCATTTACCTATGGTATTGATGGTAACCTAAGTAATGAGGCATCCTTTATTTGTTTTCTTCCCTTCTCTGCCACTTCTCCACCCAACCGACACTTTCTGGAATCACATCTCAAATCACCTCCCAAATACTTGCACCCACATCTTTATCGCAGGGTCTGCTTCTGTGTGAACCCCACCTAAGAGTGTAAGAAACAATAAATGAGGTGTGTGGGGAATCTGAGAACAGAAATGGGCCACACTTCTCTGTTCAAGAGATAGGTTCTCCTTCAGGTTCTCCAGAAAGCAGACTCTGAGATCAAGTTTAGAGTATAGGGTGTTTAATAAAGAGTCTTGGAATCAACACCTGCGTAAAGGAGACAAGAGCAGGACTGAGCCAAGGAGGAAGCTCAGTGAGGGTCAGCCAACCTCACAGGGAGCTCTGGAGCTAAAATGACTTCTTACTCTGCCTCAATTACGATGTCACTGGATGTGGGCTCCTTTGGAAAGTGTACGACCTACGGTGAGAGAGATGTCTGCAGCTAAGCCAGTCTGAGAAAGGGATGACAGCTGAAGACTGTATACCCTCAGTACAGCAGGAACAGGGGTAGAGGGTCCTTCCTTGAAGAGGATTCTGAGAAGCACATCTTGGTGTCCACCATGGACCCCTTCTGCTACTCAGACCACTTCATGTAGGTTGGGGAAGCAGATCCTTCAAAATTTTCAAGGTTCAAGCATGTATATGTTAAATGACACCTTCCTCAAACTTGTTTTGGCTTTTATAACAGCTACAGATACATAATAGACAGATGGTAGGTAGGTAGGTAGATAGAGAGATACATAGATACATAGATAGGCAAATATACAGACAGACAGAAATTTGTCAGAGTTCTCCAGTGAAACAGAACCAATAGTATATATACATACAGAGGGAGGGACTGAGATTTATTTTAAGGAATTGGCTCATGTTATTGTGGAGAATGGCAAGTCTAAAATCTGAAGAGCAGGCCAGCAGGCTGGAGACCCAGAGAGGAATTAATATGGCAGTTCAAATCCAAAGGCAGTCTGTGGGCAGAATTTTCTTCCTCAACTGAGGTCCAATTTTCTTCTCTTAAATTAAACTGATTGGATGAGGCCCATCCATATTATGAGGGTAATCTGCTTTACTCAAAATCTAGTGATTTAACATTAATGTCATCTAAATAATACTTTCAACAGAAACATCTAGACTCATATTTAACCAAATAGCTAGGTACTGTGGCCTAGTCAAGTTGACACCTAAAATCATCACAGATGTGTAGGCAGATCTACACATATCATCACAGATAGATATTAATAATATTACTATCATTTTGCCTTTTGCTTCCCACTTAGCTCTCAGGTATTGCTTTTTTACTGAAGGCACTGTACCTGCCTCTGTCACCTCTCCTTCCTCTCTGCTTTGATTTCCCATTTCTAATCTTCTGAGGGATGGATAAAAAAGAGGAGCATAGTTCTGAGTGTAAAATGGAAAGAAAATGCCTGTAAATGACAGCCAGAGCACTTACCCATGAGTAAGAGGACTTTAGTCTGGGCATGTGGATTTTGTGTTACTGTACTTGGCTACCCAGAAGTCTTTCTTATTTATTTTTCCATGTCTATTTATATCTGTGATTGAGTTTGCCAAACATGTGAAAGGTAACAACAATGAGACTTTATCAGAAGTTATTATTTACCCATTTTTAAGATAGAAAATGTATAGAAAACTTTTTATTAATCTTATGAAATCTGATAATTCAAAAATAATAAGAATGCTTTAATTAATGGAAGGGTCTCATTAATATTTGATATAATTTCCAATCAAATATTTAGAAGATGATTAATATTTTTATTTATTCTCTTTTGTAAAACTAACTTCTCAAGTTTCTGTTTCAACACTAGAGACCATAATCAAGATGGAAACTAGTCATCTTTTCAGCTTCCTGGAACTTATCATAATTAATCTTTGAATATATTAAGCCAAAATGTTACAGGCATTTAATAGGGAAAGTAACATAACAATAAAAATGTTGAGTTAATACCATCACTATTTCCAAATCAATAACGGAAAAATAATTCAAATGATCTGTAAGTAAAGTCCCTTGTGATTAATATCTGGAAGTATCGCTTGTAATCAATATCTGGTTTATCTTCTCAGCTCTGGTCATGCCTATAAAGTAATAGACAAGAAGCCAGACACAGCCTTCCTCAAATCACTGATATGAAGAAAGCTCTTTGTTATGTGCTAAAACTGAACATTCCTCATCTTTGGTATTTGTTTGCCCTGAATTGTGTCGTTTATTATCTATTGTAAGCAAGTGAGGCCCAGTTACAAAGTCTTCGCTTTCTGAAATGTATGCTACTTACTGCTCTACACATGACTCAAAAACACGTTTACTTAATAACAAATCTTTTCCTGTTTCTCATGTCAGAAAGTACCAAGTAAGCAAATGGAAAGTCCTAACAGTAGGAGAATACTTGCCAAAATCAGTGAATGTGACTTCCAATGGCACTCCAGATTCAAAAATAGAGTGGATTTTAATTATTTCCTTTGAGGGAAAATAAAACAATCACAGCACTTAAAAAGATATCTCAAATAAGGCATCTTTCCTCAGAAATAAGAAATAACAACAGAGTGCTATCTGAAAATACCCCTCAATGTCCAGTCAGGCAGTGCTGTGAACACTTAAAATCAGAGCTTCTGCCTCAGACATTGTAAGGACCAGAGAGGACCTGTCCGCATAGGACATCTAGCCCTCCTAGACCATTCCTGTCATTCTCTCCACAGGGCTGACAGGCACCAGAAATCTTGATCTCACCAGCAGGTGCCCATAATGTCAGCTTTCAACAACAGGCATTTTATCACAAGCACAGTGTATTTTTAATTCCTGGCAGCTAACTTTTCTGAACCAGCCTCGATGTAATGTTAGGAGAGCTGGACCATTCTTTGAGCTTCACTGCTGCACTGAGATTCAGGAACCTATTCATGACAACCCTTGATCTCTGCCAGTACTGTTTGTTTATCCTCCCTGCAGAAGGAGGGCTCCTGGACCCCAGTCTTCTGTGCCCACACCTTGGGGCACACTCTGACCAATGAAGTTTATTCCTCCAACTCTGACAACGAACTGTCCAAAGTGTATTCAAGCTGGTATTAATTTATATCACGGCCCTTTCCCATACATATAACATAGAGTTGCAGCCAGAGTTCTTGCTGCAGAAAGCTATATGCTTTTTCTCCTAAGAGGGATCATTTAATTCCCCACAGAGAAAGATACGTAGAATAAGCCCCCAGCAAAATTACCAAGGCTGGAAACTGTCCCCCGCATCCGTTTTCAGGCTGTGGCCCAAAGCGTCCCTTTTTCCATATTCCAAGAAGGAATCTAGACAGTGCAGAGTTGAAGGTCTCAGGCTCACAGAGGCCTGGTGTGAAGCCAGCTCCGAGGGGCCCGGGCACCGCCCTTGCAATCAGGCTGCCTGGGCAGATCCTGGCTCCGACAGCCACCAGCTCTGGGACCGTGGGGAAGTCATGTAAAGCTTCCACACCTCGGTCCTTCCGAATGCATGGAGAGATGAGGGTAATAATGGGGTTGTTCTGAATATTCAAGGAGCTTGCCCACGTGAAGTCACTAGTAAAATGCCCGAAACAGTGCAATGCTGATCCCTCATCAAACTGTCTACTCACAGCTTTTAAAAAAAACAGATAAATTTATAAAAGGAAATGGACCTGTGGATGTAACTTGGGTTTGAGAGAACACAGTTCTTTTTCGTCGTTACTTTCACGAGGATGATTAAGACCAACATCACTCTGCCTTCACCACAGGAACCTCCTGGCATTTCTTCAAACTCACCAAACACCAGCCTTGCTGCCCCTTCTGCCTGGAATGCTGTGTCCCCAGGTGGCCCTGCTGCCCCTTCCCGTCCTCCAGTGTTCTGCTCAGACGTCACCATCCCAGAAAGAACGTTCCTGACCCCTGATCCGTAACAGCACGCTGTATGGTTCTCTATGCTTTTAAGCAGCTTTATTTTCCTTCATAGCATTAGGGCCATCTATGTATTCATCTCCTTAGTGTCTGTCTCACCACATGTGAAGGCACGAACTTCCATTCACTGTGCTCCCTGACGTCTGTGACAGTGACTGGCACATTACAGATACTCAAAATTATGTGTTAAGTAAATCAGTGTTGTTACCGAATGATTCCTCACCAAGCAGGTTACACAGAGGAACAGGGATGCGTGGTGTATGTCAGACAGAGGTCAGGGCTGCAGCTCCTCTCGTGGAGCTCAGTCCCCAACCAGGACCCTCTCAGCTGCATGCATGCTAAGATGCTGAAAGGTAAAATGGACATTTCTCTCCACTATCTGACACTAGGTTGCTTCAAATTATTTCCAAAAAGACAAATGTTTAAGATTTTCAATTGTTTCAATACATGTGGCCATAAAGAGAGATTGGAATCAATATATATTCTACTACAATCATTTGTCAAAGTATCATGGGCTCAACAAACACAAAAGAACATAGCTAGGTTTGAAACACCAGTTGCTCCCAGCTGACAATTAGGTTGTTTGCTTTACTTAGTTAGGTGCATGTATCTTTTTCATTTCTATCCTACAAGTCTTGCCATAAAAACCATGGTGTCTAAGATCCACCTCAGGTTACGTTCTATGTGGTTAAGTTTGCAAACCAGAGGAGGTCAAATCTGCACTACACTTTAACTGATTTAGATCTTGTTATTTCAACTAGCAAACAACTTAAGTGTACCGTCATGGGGAACGCAGGGACAAGAGTGATCCCATCATCGTCTGTGTACTCAGGGCCAACAGGATGCTTCGTGAGGCTCAATCATTGGTAGAACGGGCACACGCTATGCTCTTCTCAAAGATTAAACAGCTTTATTATAAGTGGTAACCTAAGTCAATATTTGTGATGCATTTTTTTAATGCAACAAGCACAGTATGATTCAGAAAGATGCCTGTACTAATTACATGGAACTCCTCTCCTGAAACTTTTCCAGCTTTCTTTCATTTGAATAGCAGTCTAGTGACTCCTTAGGAAATCCTTATAAAGTAAGTAAAGGGTGGTAAAAAGAAAACCCATTTTACAAATGAGGAAGTGGTGGTTACTTACCCTAGCTTCAGGTTCTAATAGAAAAGTCAGGACGGAAGACTCTGTATCAGAGTCTACTGTTAAAGCTCCAAAAAGGGAATGATTTCTTTCCTAGCATGATTCTCAAACTTATCAATTGATCCCAAGGTCATGAAATAGTTTTTACAATTTCTCTTTAGCTTTGCACCAGCACCAATTGCTATTTGTCCCCAGCCTTGGAAAGGGAGCAAGAGGTTGGAGAGATGGCACGTGGATTTTTTAAAATTGAGATATAATTGTCTCATAGCATTGTATTGGTTTTAGGTATACAACATAATGACTTGATATATGTACATTTTGGGAAATGATTACCTAAATAAATTTAGTTAACATCCATAACAATGCATAGTTAGCAACCTCCAAATATTGATATATAATATAGTATTGTTAACTATAGTCACCGTGCTGTAAATTACAGGATTTATTTATCTGATAACTGGAAGTTTGACCACCTACTCCTATTTCACCCATCCCTCCACCCCACCTCCAGCAACTACCAATCTCTGTATCTGTGAGTTCAGAGTTTTTGTTTGTTTTTAGATTCCACATATACATGAGATCTTATGGTATCTTGTTCTGTGTGACTCATTTCACTTAGGAGTCCTCAAGGCCACTATTCATATTGTCAAAATGGCAGGATTTCCTTTTCTATGGCTAAATAATAATTTTCCATTATTTTCTTTATTCATTCACCCACCAATGGACAATTAGGTTGTTTCCATGTGTTGGCTATTATAAATAACGCTTCAATGAATAGGGATGTTTTCACATTAATGTTTTGTTCCCTTTGGATAAATACCCAGAAGTGGAATTGCTGGATCATATGGCAGTTCCAGTTTTAGTTTTTTGAGGAACCTCCATACTGTTTTCCACAGTGGCTGCACCAATTTACATTCCCACCAACAGTGCAAAGTTTCCCTTTTTTCCAAGCCCTTGTCAACATTTGCTACTTCTTCTCTTTTTGATAAGAGCCATTCTAACATGTGAGAAGTGATATTTCATTGTTGTTTTGATTTGCATTTCCCTGATGATTAGTGATATTGAGCTCTTTTTCACGTACCTGTTGTCCATCTGCATGTCTTCTTTGGAAAAATGTCTATTCAAGTCCTCTGCCCTTCTTAAAATCAGATTGTCTGGGTTTGGGGGGGGGGGTTTGGGGTTTTTTTTTTTGCTATTGAGTTGTATAAGTTCTTTGTGTATTTCGGATATCAGCTTATCAGACGTATGATTTGTAATTCTTTTCTCTCATTCAGTAGGTTGTCTTTTCATTTTGTTGACAGTTTCCTTTGCTGTATAGAAGCTTTTTAGTTTGATGTAGTCCCACTTGTTTACCTTTGCTTTTGCTGCCTTTGCTTTTGGTGTCAAATCCAAAAAACTCATTATCAAGACAGACGCCAAGGAGCCTATCCCCTATGTTTTCTTCTAGAAGTTTTATGGTTTCAGGTCTTACATTCAAGTCTTTAATCTATTTCGAGTTCAGTTTTGTGTATGGAGTATACAAAATGAATAAACAGAAACCTCAGTTAAATAGAGTTGGGAGACTAGAATGGGGAGCTCTCATGGCCTGCAATGATAGCAGAGCCCAACAGGAAGAAAGACCCCTATTCTTTCCTGGCAGGACTCAGCCAGTGAAAAGCCATGAACTCTTTGTTTACCATCACCCTCCCTACTTCCTTTTGCCTTCTATAAAAGTGTTCTTCTTCCCTTGCTGTGTGGGGACTTGCATATGGCTCGCCATGGGTGCAGAAGCCAAATTACAATTCTCTGGTGATCCTAAATAAAACCATCTTTGCTAGAGCAATATCTGGCAGTTATTTGTTTCAGGTCAACAGGGGTAACATAGTGGTCCAGTTTCATGCTTTTGCATGTGGCTGTTCATTTTTCCCAACACCATTTATTGAAGAGACTGTCCTTTTCTCACTGTATATCCTTGGGTCCTTTGTTATAAATTAGTTGACCATAAAGGCATGGGTCTATTTCTGGGCTCTCTATTCTGTTCCATTGATCTATGTGTCTATTTTTGTGCCAGTACCATACTGTTTAGATTGCTGTAGCTTTGTGGTATAGTTTGAAATCAGGGAGCATGATATGTCCAAGTTTGTTCTTTTTCAAGATTACTTTAGCTATTCAGGGTCTTTTGTGGTTCCACACAAATTTTGGGGTTCTTAGTCCTATTTCTGTGAAAAATGTCATTGGAATTTTGAGGGGGATTGCACTGAATCTGTAGATTACTTTGGGCAGTATGGGCATTTTAACAATATTAATTCTTCCAATCCATGGGCACAGAGTATCTTTTCATTTATGTGTGTCTCCTCCAATTTCTTTCATTGGTGTCGTATGTTTCCTTGGTTAACTTTATACCCAGTATTTTATTCTTTTTGATGCAATTGTAAATGGGACTGATTTCTTAATTTCTCTTTGATAGTTCATTATTAGTATATAGAAATACAACTAATTTTTGTATATTGATTTTGTATCTTCCAAATTTGCCAAATTTGTTTATTAGTTGCAACGGGTTTTTTGGTGGAGTCTTTAGGGTTTTCTATGTATAATAATACCATGTCAGCTACAAAGAGTGACAGTTTTACTTCTTCCTTTCCGATTTGGATGACTTCTATTTCTTTTTCTTGTCTAATTGCTGTGGTAAGCCTTCCAATATTATGTTGAATAAAAGTAGTAAGAGTGAGCATCCTTGTCTTGTTCCTGATCTTAGAAGAAATACTTTCAGCTTTTCACTATTGAGTATGATGTTACCTGTGGGCTTGTTATATATGGTCTTTATTATGCTGAGATGCATTACCTGTATACCTCTTTGTTGAGAATTTTTGGCATGAATGGATGTTGAACTTTGCCAAATGCTTTTTCTGCATCTATGGTGATGACTGTATCGGGTTGGCCAAAAAGTTCATTTGGGTTTTTCTGTAAGATGTTACAAACTTTTTGGCCAGCCCAATATGACTTTTATCCTTCTTTTTGTTAATGTGGTATGTCACACTGATTTGCAGATGTTGAAACATCCTTGTGTCCCTGGAATAAATCCAATTTGATCATAGTGTATGATCCTTTTAATGTACTGTTGAATTCAGTTTACTGATATTTTGTTGAGGATTTTTTTGCATCAATGTTCATCAGGGATATTGGCCTATAATTTTATTTTCTTATAGTGTCTAGTTTTGCTGTCAGGGTAATGCTGGCCTTGAAAAATGAGTTTGAAAATGTTCCCTTCTCTTCTATTTTTTAGAAGAGTTTGAGAAGGATTAGTGTTAATTCTTCTTGAAATGTTTGTTAGAATTCATCAGTGAAGCCATCTGGTCCTGAACTTCTGTTTGTTGGGTGTAGTGCATTTTTAAATGTTTCAAAGAGCACTCTGTGTCTTAATATAGACAATATGAGAGGTGTGCTTACCCAGACAATCATTCTCTTAGGGAACATCAGTTTAATTTCAACATCATAATTATTCTGGCACTAAATCAATCAAAGCTCTTTCTCCTTTACCTCAGTTATGATACTTAAATGTTACTGAATTGAAACAATCATAAAATTGAGGAAAATACTGTATACTGACAACCTACAACAAATATGTCAAAATATCAATAATTTGTCCAATTTTTCATGGCCTATTGATCGGTAAATGCCATGTCAATGCTCCAGCAGATCCCTGGGTCACTGTAGCTTCATGACTGAGAGTTGAGGCTGGCCAAACTCCCCATAAGGGACCGCACAATCACACGCCTGACCCTCTTCCAAAACGTTAACATGCCCAAAACATTAACCCAAGTAAGAATGAGAGCACTCTTCTTCTTAAAGATTAAAGACCAACAAACAGCTCCTGTTGCCTTTGGTGCCACAGTCACTGAAACTGGGGTCCTGGGTACCTCCACCACAGCTGGGGTACAACTCTTAGCAACATCCTTAGACTGTCATCATTCCTTAAGGTTTGATAAATGCACCTTGTTTAAAAGACAAGCTCAGACAGGAGCAATCCGTGACAAAACTGGCCTGGGTGCCAAATGGGATAAGGTCTCTTATTCAATAAAACACACACTGCTCTTGGTGAGAGTGTTTGGACTGGAATTATGTGCTTCCAAGGTCAGCTAATTCACGGTCTCACAACCAGAGCTTCCCTTTAGCCTCCAGCCCTGAGATAGAACCTCACCCGCTAGACACATATACTCTGGTAGGGATGGATTCACTCTCAAGAGTGTCACTGCTCTTCCCTGCAGGCAAGAAAAAATGAAGGCTACGTAAGTTAATTAAAAATGTTTAGGGCTTCCCTGGTGGCGCAGTGGTTGAGAGTCCACCTGCCGATGCAGGGGACACGGGTTCGTGCCCCGGTCCGGGAAGATCCCACATGCCGCGGACTGGCTGGGCCCGTGAGCCATGGCCGCTGAGCCTGCGCGTCCGGAGCCTGTGCTCCGCAACGGGAGAGGCCACAATAGTGAGAGGCCTGCGTACCGCAAAAAAAAAAAAAAAAAAAAAAAAAAATTGTTTAACAACTTTGGATTCCAAAAGAATTATGGGCCCCTTTCCTCAGAGGAAACTCCTCTACTTCTATGCAAATTTATGGTTACAGATGGATTCATAATGGAGGGTTTCTCCCTCTGCTCCTAGGGTAGCAACTAAACTCAAATAGATATAAGAGAAAAGGGGTAAAGTCTACTTCCTACATCCTAAGCAGATACCCTGGCATGGCTAAAATGTCTTTTTCAAAAACAACATACATATATATATATATATATAATGCCTTGCACATGATAACTATTTATCAACAAAAGGTACCTTTCGTGTTCAATGAAAGGTAGCTATTTTATTACAAACATAATCACACAATGCACAGATTCTGCTGGGCCACTTCTCAACTGGAAAGACCACATGGAATGGCAAACAGCATTTAATTCCACTTTCTTAGTCATCTACATATTCACTGCAAAATTAGAGCTGAGGTCAATACAACACAGACTTTTGTAATAGTCCAGATCAAACTCTTTTCTTCCCCATCCCTAAATTTTACATTTGCAAGTAAATGACCATAGTGTGTTGACTAACAACCTAAAATGATAAAAGTATGTATTTTCATCAATAACTAAAATTGGCTTGGCTGTATAGATTCTTGAAAAAGAAAGAAAAAAGGCAAAACTCATAAAAGTAGGATAAATTGGAATCAAATATCATCCCCTGGATAAATTGCTTAATTGTGTGTATGCCCTCAGCACTTCACAGACAAGTAAAACAGAAAAACACACATTCCTTTTAATCCGAGAGCCTAGAGATGAATACTAACTCATTTTCATTTGTCCGAAGAGACTGATGATGAGAGATGCTCAAGAATGCAATATGCTTCTATTCCCAATAGCCAAGACATGGAAACAACCTAAATGTCCACTGACAGATGAATGGATAAAGAAGATGTGGTACATATATACAATAGAATACTACTCATCCATGAAAAAAGAATGAAATAATGCCATTTGCAGCAACACGGACAGACCTAGAGTCTCTCACACTAAGTGAAGTAAGTCAGAAAGAGAAAGACAAATACTATATAATATCATTTATATGTGGAATCTAAAATATGACACAAAGGAACCTATCTGTGAAACAGAAACAGACTCACAGACATAGAGAACAGACCTGTGGTTGCTAAGGGGTAGGAGTGTGGGGGAAGGAAGGACTGGGAGTTTGGGATTAGCAGATGCAAACTAGTATATATAGGATGGATGAACAACAAGGTCCTACTGTAGAGTACAGGGAACTATATTCAGTATCCTGTGATAAACCATAATGGACAAGAATATAAAAAAGAATGTATATATGTATAACAATCACTTTGCAGTACAGCAGAAATTAACACAACATTGTAAATCAACTATACTTCAATTTAAAAAAAAAAAAGGAATGTGCTTAATCAGTGGGACTCATGCTGGCATCAGTATCCTGGGCTCTGGTCCACCTGTAGATTTACAGAAAAGCAGATGACAGGAACACACATTCACAGGCCTGTCTCCCCAAATGAATAATAACAACAGCTTACATTTACATAGCACTTACTGTGTGCCAGAGACTGCTCTAAGCACTCACCGAGTGTGTGAGACTCTGTGTGTGTGCGTGTGCATGTGTGTGTGTGTGCATGTGTGTGCGTGCATGTGTGTGTATGTGTGGGCATGTGTGTGTATGTGTGTGCGTGTGTGTGCGTGCGTGTGTGTGTGCATGTGCGTGTGTGTGTGTGCGTGCGTGCATCATTTAATCTTCACAACCACTCCATGAGAAAGCTACTCATCCTCACTTTAAAGATAGGAAAATTGAGGCCCAAGTTCACACAGCTCGGAAGTGGCAGAGCTGCCATTTAAACTCAGGCCATCTGAACTCTGTGGTCTGTGTTTTTAACCACCACGCTCTACTGCCTAGAGTGGAATCATTTCCCTGAAATGCCACCAAAGAAAGTGTTATTCTTTCTGAGAACAGTGGTGGTGCTGCTCTCTCCTAGTTTTTCAGGTGATCCTGGAACCTTAGGATTTTTCTGACTTAGCATGTCTGCAGTTCACACTAGTGGAGCTCCTGTGTCACGCTGAGACGTTCAGAGATTGAACCGGTCACTTAATTAGGCAACAGTACCATGTGACTTCCTGTCCCCTGGGCAGCACTGCACTGGGCACTGAGAACTTACAAGGTAAAGGGAGGATGGCCCTGCTGAGGCCCACCCTAACGTGATAGCATTAGAGAATGGGCCTTTGGGAGGTAATTAGGTTTAGGAGAGGTCCTGAGGCTGGGACCCTCATGCTGGGAATAGTGCCCTTATAAGGAGAGACACTAGAAAGCTTGTTCTCGCTCTCTCTGTCATATGAGGACACAGCAAGAAGGTGGCAGTTTCTCAACCCAAGGAGGGAGCCTTCACTAGAAACCAATCATGCTGGCACCTTGATCTTGGACACCTAGTCTCTAAAACTATGAGAAAATAAATTTCTGAGTTTTGGGGGGTTTGTTTTTTTGTTTTTTTTAATTTATAAAGAAAAAAAAGCTCAATTTATTTTTTACTTTCTTTTACATCAACATCTTCTTTCCTGCTTTAAAAAGGCTCACATTCTCAGTTGAAACCCCAAATGTCAGTTTGTGGGGCACAATGTTATTTTATGGGTAAAAACGGAAGTGCTGATATTAATTATTAACTAATCTTGATTAATTACAAAGCAGTTCAAAAATATGGAATGCGTCACGAATTTGCACGTCAACCTTGTGCAGGGGCCATGCTAATGTTCTCTGTATCATTCCAATCTTAGTATACGTGCTGCCGAAGCAAGCACAGATTTCTGTTTTAAAAGCCACCCAGTCCACGGTATTTGGTTATGGCAGCCTAAGCTGAGATAGACACAGAGAGTGTTTAATGACAAAGACAGGATAGGCACTTAAATCTGTGTTCATGGAAGAGAGACAGGAGCAAGAAACCATATTTAGAGGTTTACTAGTAGAAATATTTATGCATTTTAACAGAGAGGGTAAACAGGGAAGGGTGGGTGTTGATCATGGTGGCAGATAATTATTACCATCATTACGCTTACTACCACTTACCGAACATTTAACATACTTTCTCATTTAATCCTCAAAAACAACCCTATGTGAAACTGAAATTTAGAGGGACTAGGTCATTTCCCCAAGAGCATATAGCAATATTGTCAGGACAAAGACGGGACCCTGGCTCTGACACCAAAGCCCCTGACTCTGCCTTGCATCACGCAGAAGGTGGCAGGACAGCTCTAGGTTTTTCCGGCAAAGCTTCCAGAGCAGCTAAAATCCAGGAAGGTAGAAACCCAGCAAACAATATCTAGAATTAAGGCTTTCCAAAAAAAACAACAAGGTACTTCTTTTTAGCTCCTGCCAAGACAAAGGAAAAGAGAAGCTTCTTATCTGTAACATGATTCTCCCTTTTAAATTAATCCAGGGTGAATAAAAAGATAGCATCAGCCGAAGATGTACATGGAGACTATGATCAATCTCAAAATATCCTAAAAGGGACTTTGTCTGATCTGGATAACCATGTGCTTGTGTCAGTCTTAGATCACATTCCCTTTCAGGTAAGTGTGAAAACTGGGAAGGATTTGATGCTTAAAATTTAGTAACAATATAGTATTATCAAGATTTTGGATTTGAAATCCAGCGTACTCCATTCTCCCTTCACTCAGAAAACCTGTGCACTAAAGCGAATTAATCGAGGAATGAAAAGTTGGGTAACGCCTGTGGAATCATTACAGTATGGCTACGTTTTTTGTCTGAAGCTCTCTGCTCACTTGAGCATTTTGTTCTCAGGAACAGCCCAGTACTTAAGAAAAATTGTCCCACAAATTAGTGAAGGCATTCTTTGTCAACCATCTGGCAGGCTGTTAAACGGATACTTTTTTCCCAGCCAAATGATTTCAACACAATCTACTACCAGATGTCTTCTGTTTCTGAACAAATGATGATAGAAAGCAATCTCTGTCTAACAACAAAGGTATAAATAGTGAATAATCTTGGCTCCATTTAAAATGTAATGCAACAAACTGTGGAACCCTGAGACACACTGTTCAATTTTCTCTCAATTTTCCTAAGGATATTTTCTATCTCCCAAGATCATTCTAAACAGTACAGGGAATGATGCATTCAGAGATAAACAGATGATAAATGTTGGCTCTATTCGTTTTGGTATGAAATAAAGTCCGCCTCATGAATTATAAAGTATTTATATGTGTGAGCAGAATTCAATAGTATAATCAAATAAGCCTTAAGAAAATGTTCTATTGATTAGCATTCTAAAATATTCATAATTGTTGTTGCTCTGCATGCTAATTAAGCTAACTCAAATTTATATTAAGAAGTGTAATGTTTAATTCTTACACAAATTACTTTTATGTGTCAAATGACTTACATCCCTCCTATTCCCAAAAGGATTTAAAATAGATTACAACGAAAGATATAACTAAGAAAAGTAAAAAATGTTTAAGTCGAGGACTAAAAAGAAGATGTAAACATTCTGACTGCAAGATAACATCAGCGCTGCCACTGAGGTTCTGCATACCCTCATACTAAGGTCTAATACATGATAGATGATAGATAGAGATAGATATATAAATGGATAGATAGATAGACAGGCAGACAGAAAGATAGAGAATAATAAATTGTGTGGCTGCCATTATGCCATAATTGCATAGTAAAAAACATGTCAACTCGTTAAAGAAACAGAATTTTTCCTGGCACTAAATTCAAACCAAGAGTTTATAGGTTAAGGGAAGAGAAGTGGTGAATAAAAAAGAAATACATTATTAGAGCCCCTTTGAATAATCTTCAAAACATAAACTAGAAGTCTCTATGGAGATGGACCATGATGACAACATTCCAGGAATTCCAAGATGATGGGATCACCACCACAGAGATGCTGAAACAAAGGCAGGATGGACACTCCTTTCTCAGGGCTAGGACAGATGAATGGCACAGACTGAGGCGGCTCCAGGATCCAGGCAGTGGACAGAGGCTGTGGTGCAGCCAGGCACCACACAGCCGGGGTGTGCTGGGGTCTGTGGCAGACAGCGAGAAGGCAGCCCTGCAGAGAGTACACACCCAGCCCGGAAGGAGGGGCACAAACAGCACCCTCTTTTTGAGGAAATCCAACCCACAGGCCATGTGCTCCCAGTTGCAGGCAAAGAAAAATTATGTGTGAAATACTTCCTGTCTGATACGCTGTCGGTAATTACATGCGACATCGAGATGAGGTTTTAAGCACAGCCTGCAGGATTTCCCTTCCATGAAAGATGTGGTAGGTCATGGCAAGGCATCTCTTGCAACAACTAGAAAAAGCCAAATAAATTACCAAAAATCATACCTTTAAAGACACTGAAGACCTATGGGGACAATGAGGACCAAATATGCTACAATCACAGGAAAGGCAGGTTCCCTCCCAGCTGATCTGATCATCAGAGACAGAAGGGATGGCAAGAGCGCCAAGCTCAGAACTCCCAGAGGGTGAAAATGACCTCCTACTCTTCCAGGGCACAAGAGACAGAACACCAGGTGCTCAAGGAAAAGCCTGAGAAGGTCACACCTGAAGAACATGGATAAACCTGTCCTGGGAAATACTCAGTTATCATGTGGCTCAGTGTTTCAGCCCTGAAAATATAATCTTCTATGATTTAGGGATACAGCCCACATCTCATGGCTTTCCTTTCTAAGGCAGTACGGGTCTTCCATCTATGCATTTATCTAAATTCTTTGTTCACTCATTTGTATCTTTAGCCTGTGCTGCCACTGGGAAAAATGAGGCCTAAAAGCTTACTCTCCACTATGTGAGGAGATATATATAAATATATTCACAATTCCACTTACTAACTAATCCATTTATAATAGATTTTTAGAATAGTCACTTCTAATTTTTCATTTCTAGGCTTCAAGGAACTAAAATATTTAGTCTGTTACTGACTATATTTGTTTTTGCATTTTTTTGAAACATATTTTTAAATACTCAGTTAACACCTGAAGATATTCTCCACGTTGAAATGTTTTGAATCAGATTTTGTAGGCGGCCCATCCAATCCCATTGTCTTCCACAGAAGTAATCGGTTTGATGTGAATCTTTTCAGTCCTTTTAAAGATACATTTATGGTCATATAAATGCAAATGGAGATATATTTAGGTTTTTATATGAAATGTTTATGCAAGTATTACATAATGTGTTGCAACTTGGTTTATTCAAGTAAAAAGACAAACTCCTCATACGTACAGATACCCCATACATGTTATTTTTTTAATTTTGAAATGTTTTTTTGTTTGTTTTGCGGTATGCGGGCCTCTCACTGCTGTGGCCTCTCCCGCCGCGGAGCACAGGCTCCGGACGCGCAGGCCCAGCGGCCACGGCCCACGGGCCCAGCCGCTACGCGGCATGTGGGATCCTCCCGGACCGGGGCACGAACCCGCATCCCCTGCATCGGCAGGCGGACTCCCAACCACTGCGTCACCAGGGAAGCCCCTGAAATGTTTTTCAAAAAACATTTTAATCCTTTGTTATTCAGCTGAAAGTATTATGTTATAATTTATAACTAGGACAGAGTCTGTACTTTTACTAATAAAATTCTGAAATGAATTTTAAAATAACTAGAAATGTATCTTCATTACAGTCAAATTTTTGTAAGATTTTTTTTTTGTCTTAGGTTGTATTTATACCTCTGAATTTCCAAAAGTATTAATAAGAATTGAGGGGTACCACATGTTATTTAATAATAAGAACTTTTGAGTAGAAAGTGATCTGTGTCACATAAGAAAACAATCATCCTCCCTGTAGAAGGTGGTCATGGAAAGTTCACTCAATTCATTACTTTCCTTAAAAAGGAAACGGTTCCAACTGTATCTCTCACTGCTGTTCTCCATGTTCTGTATCGTCACTGAAAGTCTTGTCCATACGCTCCTTGTTCTTTTTGCTTCCATGCCTCGCGACCTTCCTCTTCTGGCTGCGAGGCGCGTCGCCACGGCAACACGTGTCCAAGCTCAGCTTGCCTTCAAGAGCAGCTCACTGACCCCCCTCTCCAAAATCACCTGCTTTCTTTAGTTTTCCAATCAATAGCTGCACTCTCTTGGACAAGTCACTAGAAACTATAAATCTATTTTCCTAGAGTATTACAGAATCTCTCAATTTCCCCCCAGTCCCCAATGTGCAGTGGTTCTAAAAATGCTCCCTCTTGGTGGACCCTCCACTGCATTTATCACATGTTCCTCTTTGTGGGGCTAATACAAGTCTCCCCTGTGGGATGGAGCCTGGCTCACCTCCCAGGCTAGAGGGCGGAGGCGGAGGTAAGGACTAGCTGGTGAGCACTTTACTTGAAAGCCTCCCTGTGATTTGGATCCTCACGATTTTTTTCTTTTTAACAGCTTTATCGAGGTGTGACTGACACACAATAACCTGCATGCGTTTACAGTGTAAAATTTACATTTAAATGTGTTCATACCTGTGTTCTGACACTTTTATGCAACAGAGAGACCATTAGCCCAGTCGAGACAATGAACATATATATCCACCACCCCCAAAAGCTTCCTTGTCCCGTCTTGTATATCTTTTATTCAAAAATCCTCCCTTCAATTAGGTGGCTATATAATTACAGATTCTTTTGTATGTAAACGATACTTAACTACCTCAGACTTAACCTTGGTTGCCTTAATTAAATTTCGGCTAAGCCCTCATCTTCCAGCTCTGACTAGGAATCATCTTATTTCCTGAAGCACTATTTTTCAACCTTTCTTCCAATGCAACCAATCCTATCAGTGACTCTTCTCATTACGGGGAGTGATTCTAACACAGCCTTATGGTCAGAATCCTTAGTCTTGCATATGGCTTAACTGAGAGAAGGGTTTCAGCAGATTTTTCCACACAGACAGTCTTTAAAAATAAAAAGCAACTCTTTATAAAACACTCACGCATAAGTAATCACTATACTATGATCATGACATTTTAGAACAAGAGGCACTAATAATCTGACAAGTATTTAAAGAAACAGAAGTTCCCAGGAAAATCAGGCCCATTGATGGTTCACAAAATAACTCACTCAACAAGCATTAACCCCACCCTATTAGCCACACGCACACACCCATCCTTGAAGATCACTTCCAAAGAAACCTTCTCAGCCATGACATCTTCAGCGACACTGTGAATATCAGAATACCTACCTGGAGACTGAACACTTTAATATTCAGGGAACAGAACTGTTTGTAACAAACCTTTTATGATCATATATTTTTAAAATGATGACCTTATAAAAAGTGAAGAATGGTGAGCACAGAGAGCATCATATGATGAAATTCATCAGGCAACAAAAGGCCAGGCCACAAGATGCAGACGAGATCACGCAGATTTTACTGGAAGATGGCAGGGACATCACTGCAAATCTCTGGTGATGCGTGAATTGTGACAATTTCCAGTTGTTGATGGAGGGAGGCGGGTGGATAAATGTGTGTGTGTGTGTCTGTGTGTGTGTGTGACTGATGAGCTTTTTGAGAGGCTAAAATATCTGTAAACAATGGGGGGAAATGTCTTAATCTAGAACACACCAGTCCCAGATGTTCTGAGAACATTATCTTCCCAGTGAAATTTAATTCCTAGATGATGAGCTGACCTTAAAATCTGAGAATAGTCACACAGCTACTTGGCACTGCTTTCAGAGTAAGTTCTGTGCCCAACTTATCTTGTACCTCCCAGGCTGAACAGTCTGTATCCAGACACTGTTGGGTAAGGAGTGACAGAATTCATAAATGCATAGGAGAATAAGCCCAGCTGTGATCACAAACACATGAACTGACGAAATAGGGCTATTGCTTTCAAAACAGGCACTTCTGTTTCATCTCCTCATTTAATAACTGTGAGATGACAATGCAGCCAGAGTGGGACAGACAGAAGGCCGGGAGGGAAGAAAAGAAGCTCACCAGTCAGAGGCAGAGACAGTAGTGGTTACAGCATGGCAGGGCCAGGCCATTTGGGTTTGAATGTTGGTGCTAATATATACATATAAAGGCTGGACAAATTCTTTAATCTCACTGTGCTTCATGTATAAAATGGAGATATTACCACAGGATCTTCACTGGATCATTCTGAGGATTAAATAAGTTAATATAAGTAAAGTGCAAAAAATAGTGCCAGGCATACTATAAGCATGATTCATTGCTATTATTGTTCCAATATTTCTTTCATGTTAATTTGAATTTAACATCCAAATAACTGGAGAGAAGTAGGTGAAAATAAAATAATTTGTATCCTAGGTTGCAGGGGATACAAACTCAGCTCAGATTGGATTTTTTAACAGGACTTAGGCTACGAGAACTTAAGGAAGGTGTGCCTCTCAGGAACACGTGGACGGGATGGTGCACGATGAGCCTTGTACACAGCAGAACCACAGACAAGTTGAACACCCCCAGCCTGCCCCCTCGCTTTTCTCCACGACAGCTTCCCTCTTCTCTTTCTCTTTGCAAAGCGGCTTCCTCCTCTCTGAAACCGTGCTGGGAAACACGTTGCTGACACACCATAGGCTGTACATGCTACATTTTAGGAACTCAGAGACGGGTTTACTTTTCTCAGTTCCAGTTTTAAAAACCTTCCCAGGGAAGGCTTCCTACTGCCCATTCCCCAGGCAGCCCCAGAAAGGTCCAGATGGATGAGGGGAGGAACAGCTCCCAGTGCAGTGAGGCTGCGGGGCACTCCTAAGCACACTAGAACTTCTAAGAGGTCTTTACATGAAAAGAAGATGATATGAGGGCAAAAATAGATAGAGTTCTTCCTCTGAATCAGTGCCTGCCGTCTTCTCTACTAGTTTTCCTCAATTGGCTTTTCTTCTCAAGCTCAGTAAGACTCCGGGAGCAAAAGGAAATCCCCCAACTTCCTGATACTTTCCCACACTTGGAACAGAACTGTGTTTGTATGGTACTCATTTCTGAATGGGTCTTGCTTGTTGTATTATTTGTTTGGTCTAAATTCCAACTGTTGATGCCTAAATTAGTTAGAGGAATCTCATTCTTGGTCCTAACCACGGGTTTCTGTTTTTAAGGTTCAACTTAGAAAATCCTGTCATTTGATTCATGTAGTTGAAATATTGCGGCTATGTATCAAACTCTGAAACAGAGTTTTAAGAAACCACTTTATATTCTGTTTGTTGCAACAGATAAAGAAGATGTGCCATATATATACAATGGAATATTACTCAGACATAAAAAGAGACGAAACTGAGTTATTTGTAGTGAGGTGGATGGACCTAGAGTCTGTCATACAGAGTGAAGTAAGTCAGAAAGAGAAAACCAAATACCGTATGGTAACGCATATATATGGAATCTAAAAAAAAAAAAAAATGGTACTGATGAACCTAGTTGCAGGGCAGGAATAAAGAGGTAGGCATAGAGAATGGACTTGAAGACACGGTGTGGGAGGGCAAAGCTGGGGTGAAGTGAGAGTAGCACTGACATATATACACTACCGAATGTAAAATAGTTGGCTGATGGGAAGAATCAGCATAGCACAGGGAGATCGGCTTGGTGCTTTGGGATGACCTAGAGGGGTGGGACAGGGAGGATGGGAAGGAGGCTCAAGAGGGAGGGGATATGGGGACATGCATATGCATATGGCTGATTCACTTGTGCAACAAAAACTAACACGGTATTGTGAAGCAATTATGCTCCAATAAAGATCTATTAAAAAAAAAGTTTGTTGCAATCTGTTTAGCATGTGGGTATGTGTGTGCCTGTGTCTGTGTATTTTTTTTTTTTTTTTTTTTGCGGTATGCGGGCCTCTCACTGTTGTGGCCTCTCCGGGAGCACAGGCTCCGGATGCGCAGGCTCAGTGGCCATGGCTCACGGGCCTAGCCTCTCCGCGGCATGTGGGATCTTCCCGGACCGGGGCACGAACCCGTGTCCCCTGCATCGGCAGGCGGACTCTCAACCATTGCACCACCAGAGAAGCCCCCCTGTGTATTTTTTTTTAATAACATTTTCAGAACTTTTATTTTCATTAATAAAATGATATGCTTCCTTTAAAATAATTCCTGATACACCATAAGGAAGACACTGTTATCCTCTTATATGCGCAGCTTTAAGTGCAGTGCCTGGCACACAGAAGTGGCTCAAAAAATAATTCTTTAAAAACTGAATGAGGGGGGCTTCCCTGGTGGCGCAGTGGTTGAGAGTCCACCTGCCGATGCAGGGGACGCAGGTTCGTGCCCTGGTCCGGGAAGATCCCACATGCCGTGGAGCGGCTGGGCCCGTGAGCCATGGCCACTGGGCCTGCGTGTCCGGAGCCTGTGCTCCGCAATGGGAGAGGCCACAACAGTGAGAGGCCCGTGTACCGCAAAAAAAAAAAAAAAAAAAAAAAACTGAATGAGGAAGAGTGGCCAAGATGTCAGAGTAGGAGGACCCTGAGTTCACCTTCCTCCAGGCATAGCAAAATTACAACTACTTACAGAGCAATTATCTATGAAAACGCCCTGAGGACTAGCAGAAAAGATTGTCCACAACTAAAAACATAAAGAAAGAACTACAACAAGGAGGGGCAGAGACATAGTATAGTCAGGAGCAACACCCCCGGGGTCGGTGACCCACAGATGGGAGGAATATCACAATCCAAGAAGTCCTCCCCAAGGAGCCAAGTGTTGGGCCCATATCAGGCTCCTCAGCCCAGGGGTCTTCCACTGGGAAGATGAGCCCCCAGAACATCTGGCTTTGAAAGCCAAAGAGACTTATACTTGGAAGGGCTGGAGGGCTACAGAAAACAGACACTCCACTCTTAAAGAACCCATGCAAAATCTCACATGCCCCAAGTCCCAGTGGAGAGGCAACAGTCTGAAGAGAGCTCCTGGGTCAGACCCACATGCTGATCGTGGAGAGCCTCCCAGAGAGGCAAGAGGCAACTGGGACTCTCCCTGGGGACACAGATGCTGGCAGAGCCATTTTTAAGAGCTTGTTTTACCATGATAACACTGACACTGTCAAGCACATTTGGAATGCTCCCTCTCGCCTATTGGCACAGGGAGTTTACCTGCCCATCAGTGGGACAGCAGAAGCCCCAGGCTCACAGGGGCCACACAGAGAGCTGTTCAGGGAACCAGCTCCACCCTCCAGCAGCCCCATGCTTCTCAGGCACAGAGCCAATCACAAAGAAAGCCTACCTTGCTTTCCAGTGGGACCACAGTCACTCCAGGAGGCAGGGCCTTACATCCAACTGGGCCGGGGCTTTCAGCCCAACCTACCACTGCAACCACAGTAGCTGGCTTCACAACAGAAGGGCACAAGCAGCCCACACAGTGGCCACACTAGAGCTTACAGCTCTGGTCACCAGAGGGGATTGTGCTCCTGGGCCCCAAAGGAGGTCTCCTACCTAAGACCACTTCTCCAAGACTGCGAAATGCAACTTACCCACCTAACACATAGAAACAAACGCAGAATCAGGAATATGAGGAGACAGGGGAATGTGTTCCAACAAAGGAACAAGATATGACCTCAGGAAAATAAAAAGAAAAAGGAAACAAAGTCGAAATAAGCAATCTACCTGATAAAGAAGTCATCATAATGATCATAAAGCTGCTCACTAAACTCGGGAGAAGAATAAATGAACACAGTGAAAATTTCAATAGAAAGTTAGAAAATATGAAGATAAACCAAAAGGACTGAAGAATACAACAACTGAAAGAAAAAAATACACGAGAAGGAATCAACAGTAGATTAGATGGCAGAGGAACTGATCAGAGGACTGGGAAACAGAGTAGGGGAAACCACCCAAGAGGAACAGAAAAAAGAAAAGAATTTTAAAAAATGAGGGTAGTTTAAGAGGCCTCTGGGATACTATCAAGCCTACTAACATTCACATGATAGGAATCACAAGAGGGAAAGAGAGAGGGGAAGGGGCAGAGAACTTATTTGAAAAAATAATAGCTGAAAACTTCCCTAACCTGGAGTAGGAAACAGACATTAATTTCCAGAAAGCAAAGAGAGTCCCAAACACATGAACCAAAAGAGGTCCACACCAAGACACATTATAATTAAAATGGCAAAAATTAAAGATAAAGAGAGAATCTTAAAAGCAGCAAGAGAAAAGCAACAAGTACTATACAAAGGCACACAGGACCATCAGCTGACTTTTCAGCAGAAACCTGGCAGGCCAGAACGAAGTAGCATAATACATTCAAAGTGATGAAAGGAAAAAAACCTACAACCTAAAATACTCTACCTGGCAAGGTTATCATTCAGATTTCAAGGAGAAGTAAAGAATTTTATAGAGAAACAAAAGCTAAAAGAGTTCAGCACACTACTGGCTTTACAAGAAGTGTTAAAGGGACTTCACAAAGCAGAAAAGGCCACAACTAGAAATATAAAAATTACCAAACAAAAATCTCACAGATAAAGGCAAATATACAGTAAAAGTGATAGATCAACTACTCATAAAGCTAGGAGGAAGGTTAAAGACAAAAAGTAGTAAAATCATCTTTATCCACAAAAAGTAGTAAAGAGATACACAAAACAAAAATATTAAACATATATATACTATACATGTTGTTATAATGTGAGTCACATGGCAACCACAAACTAAAAACCTATAATAGATAAGAAAAAAAAAGAGAGAAAGAAAGGTATCCAAACATAACACTAAGATAGTCATCAAATCACAAAGGGAAGAAAGCAAAGAAGAAGTAAGGAGCAAAAAAGAATTACAAAAACAACCAAAAAACAATTAATAAAATGGCAATAAGTACATACCTATCAATAATTACTTTAAATGTACTGGACCAAATAGTCCAATTAAAGTACAAGAAGAAAACTAGAAAAAACACATTCATGTGGAGTCTAAACAACATGCTACTAAACAACTAACGGTCAACAAATAAATAAAAGAGGAAATCAAAAAATATCTTGAGACAAATGAAAATGGACACAAAACATACCAAAATCTGTAAAATACAACAAGAATAGTTCTAAGAAGGAAGTTTATAGCAATACAGGCCTACCTCAGAAAACAAGAAAAATCTCAAACAATCTAATCTTAAGATTTAGGTTTAACTTAAGTTAAACCTAAAGGAACTAGAAAAAGAAAAACAAATAAAACCCAAAATGAGTAGCAGAAAACAAATAAAAAGGTCAGGGCAGAAATAAATGAAATAGAGACTAAAAAAGCTATAGAAAAGATCAATAAAACCAAAAACTGGTACTTACAAAAAATTTTAAAAATTGATAAAAGTTTAGCCAGACTCATCAAGAATGAAGAAAAAAAAAAAAGAGAGAGGGCCCATATAAAATCAGAAATGAAAGTGGAAACCTTACAACCAACACCACAGAAATACAGAGGACCATAGAAAGTACTACAAAGAATTATACGGAAATGAAATGGTCAAATGACAAAAAATCAATAAATTACTAGAAACAAAAAAATCTCCCAAGAATGAACCAGGAAGAAATAGAAAACATGAACATACCAATTACCAGTAATGAAACTGAATCAG
This sequence comes from Platanista minor, assembly GCA_004363435.1. Classification (NCBI taxonomy): domain Eukaryota; kingdom Metazoa; phylum Chordata; class Mammalia; order Artiodactyla; family Platanistidae; genus Platanista; species Platanista minor. The sequence goes on along the minus strand of RJWK010015858.1, from coordinate 4,047 downwards.
TTAAAAACAACAACAACCAAAAAACCTCCCAAAACAAAAGTCCAGGCCAGATCCAGATGGCTTCACAGGGGAATTCTACTAAACATTTAAGAAGGAGTTAACACTTATCCTTCTCCTACTATTCCAAAAAATTGAACAGAAAGGAGTGCTTCCAAACTCAAACTATAAGGCCAGCATCATCCTGATACCAAAACCAGACGAAGACACCACAAAAAAGAAAATTACAGGCGAATATCACTAATGAAACTAGATGCAAAAATCCTCAACAAAATATTAGCAAACTGAATTCAATAAGACATTAAAAGGATCACACACCATAATCAGGTGGGATTTACGCCAGGGAAGCAAGGATAATTCAAATCCGCAAATCAATCAACATGACAGACCATGTTAAAGCACTGAATAATAAAAATCATATGATCATCTCAATAGATACAGAAGAAGCTTTTGACAAAATTCAACATCCATCCATGATAAGAATCTCAACAATGTAGGTACAGAGGGAACATACCTCAACATAATAAAGGCCATATATGACAAATCCACAGCTACAATCATACTTAATGATGAAAAATCAAAAGCTTTTCCTCTAACATCAAGAATGCCGACTCTCATCCCTCCTATTTAGTGTGGCGTTGGAAATCTTAGCCACAGCAATCAGACCAGTAAAAGAAATAAAAATAATCCAAATGTGAAAGGAAAAAGTAAAACTGTCACTGTTTGAAGATGACATGATACTATATATAGAAAATCCTAAAGATGCCACCAAAAATCTACTAGAATAAGTGAAATCAGAAGTTTCAGGATACAAAATCAATATACAGAAATCTGTTATATTTCTATACACTAATAACAAACTATCAGAAAGACAAATGAAGAAAACAATGACACTTACAACTGCATCAGAAAGAATAAAATACCTAGGAATAGATGTAACCAACGAGGTAAAACACTTATACTCTGAAAACTATAAGACACTGATGAAAGAAAATGAAAATGACACAAATGTTAAAAAAAAAAAAAAAAGAAAAAATGAAAAGAAAATTACACAAGTGTAAAGATATACCATGCTCATGGATTGGAAGAATTAATATTGCTAAAATGACCACATTACCCAAGGCAATCTACAGATTCAATACAATCCTTATCAACATACCAAAGGCAGGGGGATAGAAAAGATGGCAGAAGAGTAAGATGTGGAGATCACCTTCCTCCCCACAGATACACCAGAAATATATCTACACGTGGAACTCCTAGAGAACACCTACTGAACGTGGGCAGAAGACCTCAGACCTCCCAAAAGGCAAAAAACTCCCCACGCACCTGGGTAGGGGAAAAGAAAAAAAGAATAAACAGAGACAAAAGAATAAGGATGGGACAGGCACCGTTGGGAGGGAGCCGTGAACGAGGAAAGGTTTCCACACACTAGTCTTCACGGGTGGAGACTGTGGGTGGCGGAGGGGGGAAGCTTCGGAGTCGTGGAGGAGAGCACAGCCACAGGGGTGCAGAGGGCAAAGGGGAGAGATTCCCGCACAGAGGATCGGTGCCGACCGGCACTCACCAGCCGAAGAGGCTTGTCTGCTCACCCACCAGATTGGGCGGGGCTGGGAGCTGAGGCTTGGGCTTCGGTCGGACTGCCGGGAAAGGAATGGGGTTGGCGGTGTGAACACAGCCTACAGGGGGTTAGTGCACCACGGCTAGCCTGGAGGGAGTCCAGGGAAAAGTCTGGACCTGCTGAAGAGGCAAAAGACTTTTTCTTCCCTCTTTGTTTCCTGGTGCGCGAGGAGAGGGGATTAAGAGCACTGCTTAAAGGAGCTCCAGAGATGGGCGCAAGCCGCGGCAGACAGCGTAGACACTAGACACGGGCCTGAGATGCTAAGGCTGCTGCGGCTGCCACCAAGAAGCCTGTGTGAGAGCACAGGTCACTCTCCACACCTCCCTACCGGGGAGCCTGTGCAGCCCATCACTGCCAGGATCCCGGGATCCAGGGACAACTACCCCGGGAGAGCGCACGGCGCTCCTCAGGCTGGTGCAAGGTTGCACTGGCCTCTGCTGCCGCAGGCATGCCCTGCACTCCGAGCCCCTCCCTCCCGCAGGCCTGAGTGAGCCAGAGCCCGGGAGTCAGCTGCTCCTTTAACCCCGTCCTGTCTGAGCAAAGCACAGACGCGCTCCGGCGACCTACACGCAGAGGCGGGGCCAGATCCAAAGCTGAGCCCCGGGAGCTGTGCGAACAAAGAAGAGAAAGGGAAATCTCTCCCAGCAGCCTCAGGAGCAGCGGATTAAATCCCCACAATCAACTTGATGTACCCTGCATCTGCGGAATACATGTATAGACAACGAATCATCTCAAATTGAGGAGGTGGACTTTGAGAGCAAGATTTATTATTTTTTTCCCTTTTCCTCTTTCTGTGAGTGTGTATGTCTATTCCTCTGTGTGAGATTTTGTCTGTATAGCTTTGCTTTCACCATTTGTCCTAGGGTTCTGTCTGTCCGCTTTTTTGGGTTGTTTTAACTTTTAAAAAAATATTTTATATTAATGATTATTTTTTATTTTAATAACCTTATTTCATTTTATCTAACATTATTCTTTATCCGCCCTTTCTTCCTTCCTCCCTCCCTCCCTCCCTCTCTCTCTCTCTATCTCTCTCTTTCTTCCTTCCTTTCTTCCTTTCTACTTTTTCTCCCTTTTATTCTGAGCCATGTGGATGAAAGGATGTTGGTGCTGCAGCCAGGAGTCAGTAATGTGCCTCTGAGGTGGGAGAGCCAACTTCAGGATGCCGATCTACAAGAGACCTCCCAACCCCACATAATATCAAATGGCGAAAATCTCCCAGAGATCTCCATCTCAACACCAGCACCTAGCATCACTCAAAGACCAGCAAGTGACAGTGCTGGACACCCTATGCCAAACAACTAGCAAGACAGGAACACAACCCCACCCATTAGCAGAGAGGCCGCCTAAGATCATAATAAGGCCACACCCCAAAACACACCACCTGGCGTGGACCTGCCCACCAGAAAGACAAGATCCAGCCTCATCCATCAGAACACAGGCACTAGTCCCCTCCACCAGGAAGCCTACACAACCCACTGAACCAACTTTAGCCACTGGGGACAGACACCAAAAACAGCGTGAACTACGAAGCTGAAGCCTGCAAAAAGGAGACCCCAAACACAGTAAAATAAGCAAAATGAGAAGACCGAAAAACACAGCAGATGAAGGAACAAGATGAAAACCCACCGGACCGAACAAATGAAGAGGAAATAGGCAGTCTATCTGAAAAAGAATTCAGAATAATGATAGTAAACATGATCCAAAACCTTAGAAATAGAATTAACAAGGACCTAGAAGAACTAAAGATGAAACAAGCAACAATGAACAACACAATAAATGAAATTAAAAATACTCTAGAGGGGATCAATAGCAGAATAACTGAGGCAGAAGAACGGATAAGTGATCTGGAAGACAAAATAGTGGAAATAACTACTGCAGAGCAGAATAAGGAAAAAAGAATGAAAAGAACTGAGGACCGTCTCTGAGACCTCTGGGACAACATTAAATGCACCAACATTCGAATTATAGGGGTTCCAGAAGAAGAAGAGAAAAAGAAAGGGACTGAGAAAATATTTGAAGAGATTAGAGTTGAAAACTTCCCTAATATGGGAAAGGAAATAGTTAATCAAGTCCAGGAAGCACAGAGAGTCCCATACTGGATAAATCCAAGGAGAAACACGCCAAGGCACATACTAATCAAACTATCAAAAGTTAAATAAAAAGAAAACATATTAAAAGCAGCAAAGGGGCTTCCCTGGTGGCGCAGTGGTTGAGAGTCCGCCTGCCGATGCGGTGGACACGGGTTCGTGCCCCGGTCCGGGAAGATCCCACATGCCGCGGAGTGGCTGGGCCCGTGAGCCATGGCCGCTGAGCCTGCGCGTCCGGAGCCTGTGCTCCGCAACGGGAGAGGCCACAACAGTGAGAGGCCCGCGTACCCCCCCAAAAAAAAAAAAAAAAAAAAAAAAAAAAAAAAAAAAAAAAAAAAAAAAAAA
>RJWK010015857.1:0-35962 GCA_004363435.1 Platanista minor | reverse complement strand
TGTTTGCTATATGGATGATTCCTGGACCAAAAATGCTCAAGTTTTTCCTGCTTCTTCTGTATGCCACACCCACACCCCCCTGTAACGCCCGCAGGAGCTTTCCGGCTGGGTGAGCTTCTGCAAACACAACGCAGGAGAAGCCCCACTTGCTGTCCAAGTCCATCTTTCCTCCCGTGTCTTCAATCTCCCTCTCCCTCCCTCCCTCTGTCCTGTTACAGATACGTGACATTTACCACTTTAAAAAAAAACTCTTTCCAGCCATATGCTTTCCTCTACCCATCACTGTCTCCTTCCTTTTCTCAGCTAAGCTGCTGAGAACTGACTACACTCGTGTCTCTACCACCTCTCCCTCCACACCTCCACCTCCTCAACACGCTGCCATCTGCCTTCTGCCCACACCGCCTCCCAAGGCGCCAGTGACTCCCTGGATGTCAAATCCAACATTCACCTTCCAGTTCTCCTCTTCCATCACCTACTTCCTCCACCGTCCCTCCCTGGGAGGCTCTCTCTGCCCCTGCCATCCAAGACGCAACCAGGCTCCCTTCCTGCTTTTCTCTCTCTGCCTGTGTGTGTGTGTGTGTGTGTGTGTGTGTGTGTCTCCATCTCTCTCTCTCTCTCTCTCTCTCTTTCCCCATTTCTCCCCCCCACCCATCACTTCTCTCTCTATCTCTGTCTCTAAAAGGACCCATCTCTTAAATGTTGACATTCCCTATTCTCTTCTTTTCTCATCCTTATATTTATTCTCTCTGGATGACCACATTTTCTCCCTTACTTCCAACTATCACCCTTAGATAATAACTCCCAAATTTAAATGTCTAGCTCAGTTTCCTTCCCCCGAGGTATCCAGACTCACAGATCAAACTGTTTACTAGGCACTCCCTCCAGCATCCCACAGGCATTTCAAACTCAGTTCAAGCAAAACAGAACTCACTCCCTTCTGCCCACAGTGTGCTCCTCTCCTCTGTTCCTCTTAAGGTAAATGGTGCACCAATCTATCGAGTTACTGAAGCCAGAAATCTGGGGTCCTCGTCTTCCCACCACACCCCCACTCCCTCATCCCCTAGATCCAACAGGCCATGAGCACTCCTGAGTCTTCCCTCTAAAAGCTCTCAAATTTGTGTCCCTGTTTCACACCCTTTGCTGCCGTTCAAGTTCTCAACAGCTCTCTCCTGAATCACCCCAACAGACTTCAACTGGTCCCCTCCCTCCCCCAACCAAAAGTCATCACCTTTGATCCACTCTTCCACGTCTAGACCGGTTGTCTCCATGAAAGGAGAACTTGATTGCATCACACTCCTAATAACAACCCCCAACATCCCCCCTCAGTTCCTTCAGCGTAAAATCCAGCAAGACATACGTAGCATGGGCACCATCTGTCTCTTCAGTCTCAGCTCCTGCCATCCATCCCCCCCCTTTACCCTATGGACCAATCATAAAGACTCTTTGCCTGTCACCAGGCTCTTCTTTGCCTCCGGGCTTTTGCATACACTGCTCCCTTTATCTGGAGCATCTTTAAGTTCCTTCTCTACACTAAAATCTCCTGTTCATCCTCCAAGTCTCAGCCAGCGACCCTGCTCTGGACATCCTTCCCTAAACCCTCTACCTCCAGCTCAAAGTTGGGTTTAAGGCCCTTCCTTGTGCACCCAAGATAGACTCTGTGTCTACACCATGATGGACATGTTTGTACCTTATTCAGACAGGACCCAGCACATAGCTGGTGCTCAAGAGATTTGGTTGAGTGACTAGATGGACAGATGAAGGGTCAGAGAGTCAGGGGAAAGAAAACAGGATAAGGTAGCAAGTGGGAAGGCAGGTGCATGGAAGAGAGAGTTTCAAGAAGAAGGAGGTGGTCAATTACATCATTTGGCCCTGAGCCCAACTGACAACCATCTGCCATGTGTAGACACCCTAATTAGAAAGAAGTTACATTTCCACATATCTGAGGGAGCCACTCCACTTTGCTAGTCATAGTTCCAATTCCCAGCAAAGGATTCTAGTCATCGGAAGCTAAGTCCAGAGTGAAAAGACAGGCACCATTCCAGCTCCACTCCCAGCTGGGCCCTTCAGTGGCCACCATCCCCACCACGACCAGATTATAGAGTGTGAGCTACAGAGTGGGCAGCAAGTCATCCTGTGGGCTGGGACCAAGCAGTGAGCTGATCCACGCTCAGTAACACTTAGCTAACCGAGTCAATAGCCAAGTCCACAGCTAACCAAATCCCTAATACTTAGCTGGCTAAAAACAAACAAAAACTAAAAACACTCACATAGATAAGCAAGCAAAACAGAACCAAACAAATGAATAAAAACTCAAGTGCAGACCACCTGTAAGGACATCTGGTTAAATATGGCAAATGGAGCACATGTGGTTTTCTCTTGTCCCTTCCAAATTCCTCTAAAATGACAGTGAAGAAATTTCCAAAAGCAAAAATGTGTAAGCAGAAAGAGAATGACGGAAGAAATGACAACAAACAAGAAAATGCCAATAAAAATTTGGAAGCTGGAAAACAGACAGGGAAGATAACTGACTTTATAGAACTCAGAAGGTGAAATATGACTCCGAATGGGTAAAGCCAACCAGAAAGGAAGCCAGCGTGAGCTGGCTTGGAGGCTCCAGGTAGGGTTGGAAAGAGGATGGTTAGATGACTTTATAAGAAGTGTAGAGTGTGGGGGTGGGTGAAATGGGTGAAGGGGATCAATTATATGGTAATGGATGGTAATCTCACTTTCGGTGGTGGTCACTTTGCAATGTACATGGATGTTGATTTATAACGGCATACACCTAAAACTTATACAGTGTTATACACCAATTTTACCTCGATTTGAAAAATGAATCAATACTTCTCTTCATCTTTATTTTAATTTTTTAAAAAAGAAGTAGTTAGATCCTTAGATCCATTCTGCACACTCCCTTAACCCCAGTTTAATTAAATAAATAAAGTTTACTCTGTGAAGTGGTTGAAACAGCCAGTCTCTGGACTTGGGGTCCACTGGAAGGTGGGGTTATGCTACAATACTACGAACAAGGAAACTAGACGAACATCTACATACTGAACAGTGAAACCCTAAACCATCTTCTCCTATTTTGCTCTAATAGCACTAGTAGCCAGGCTTATAAAGCCCCAAGATCCAAGCTTTGGGGATTCCCGGGAATCTAACCAGCCTAATGAAAACAACCTACAGATTAGGGAGGTTCCCTAAGCAAGTGACCTGATCCTCACCTGATAATCCTACAGTGAATCCACCAGTCAACAGCCACACCTGTGTGCAAAGACCCCCCCCCCCAATACACATTATAGTACTTCACTCTTAAATACAATCAATCAAGGATCTCCAAGAACGTCTGCAGAAAGATAAAAATAGAGAAAGGAATCTGAAAGAAACAGATAAGCAAGAAGCAGAAGGAAACTAAAATTAGTAAAATCCTTAGAAATTTGAGACCAAAATATTACATCCATGAAACAACAGTAGAAAGCTATAAAGAGAGTGTATATAGACTAGAACAAGCTTTTAGGAATTAAAATTACAACCGTTGAAATAAAAAGTCAATAGAAGCGTTAGAAGATAAAAGATCACTCAGAAAATAAAACAAAAACAACAAAGAGATAGAAAGTTAGAAAGTCAAGGGAATTGGAGAAATGGTCTCTCTGAATAATATGACAGAAAGAGGGACCAGTGACGACAGAAGTGGAAAAATCTTCGAAAAACTAACATTAACAGTATCTTTCAAAAATAAGGGACACAAGTTTCCAGATTATATATTAAGCCCACTGAATGCCAAACACAGCCAATGATAAAAGAAAAGAGTGATTCACACCAAGGCATAGCCTTGTGAAATGTCATAACACCTGCAATGAAGAGAAGATTCAAAGAGATTACAGGGAAAGGAAAGGCATTGGACACGTCAACATCCATACTGGAAGCCAGGATACAATGGATGAATGCCTTCAAAATTCGGAGGGAGGACGTTTCCGTACACAGTCAAATCATCAGCTGAAAGCAAAGATATAAGAAAGACATTTTCAGATAAGCCCAGTGTGAAAAAATTTACCATAGTCATATCTATTGCCACATAACCAATCACCCAACTTTTGGTGGCTTAAAACAATGGACATTTATTATCTCCCATTTTCTGTATGTCAGGAATTTGAGAGTGTTTAGCTGGGTGGTGCTGGCTGGGGGCTTCTCATGAGGGAGACATAACAGTGTCAGCCAAACCTGCAGTCCTCTGAGGCTGGGGCTGGAGGACCCATTGCCAAGCTCATTCATGTGGTTGTTGGCTGGAGGTCCCAGTTGCTCACCATTGTAGGACTGCTCACAACACGGCAACTGGCTTTCCTCAGAAGGGATGATCTCATGGTAAATGGGGGGGCGGGGGGGAGGGGAGGAGGAAGAGGACCAGGAGGACGAAGGGGAGAGGAGAGAGAGGAGAGAGCAAGCTAGAGAGTCAGAAGCCACAGTGTCTTTTTTCCCTTAATCCCTGAAGTGATGTACCATCACTTTGGTTGAGTTCCACTGGTCACACAGACCAATCCTGGTGCGATGTGGGAGGACACCAGGAGACGGGGTTTATTGAGGGTTGTCTTGGAGGCTGGCTACCACATATCCTTTCTCAAGAAGCTCCTGGAGGAGATGCTCCACTAAGACAAAAAAGTAAGCCAGACACAGAGCGAGAGAGAGGAAACGGAAAACTAACGTTGAAAGCAAGAAAGAAAATCCTCAGGATGATGGTGAAGAGAAGTCCTGAGAGAAGAGTTATACAGAAGACTTAGAGGGCAATTGGTCCAGATTGAGGAGGACAAAGGGATCCAGGAAGGATTGCCTCCAAGCCCTCACCCCAAAACGGAACCGATATGCTGAATAAATTTATAGAGAAGGTTGTCAACTCTATCAGAATTAGGAGACGAATTCTGGATAGTTACATAGACAAGTAAGCAAGTTGTTTTGATTTTTTTTTTGTTTTTGAAAGAGGTAATCGTTAGCTCCACGGAAAACAAAAGGCTCTATAAGAAAGAGGAGGTCAGCAGAGAATAGTGCCTGGCTCAGCTTTAGGTAATATTTACATAGTTATAATAATGCAAACACTGACCACTGATTTGACAGAAAGGATGATAACTATGTTGAGAGGGAAGGGGGTAGGGAAATTCATTGTATGAGTAATGAGTTGGGGATTTTTTATGGCAGGAATAAATAATCCAAATAATCCAAATAATCTAAAACAAAAATCAAGAAATGGAAATGCAAGTGTGTTATTTAGAAACAAGGAGGTAAGTAAGTAGAAGAAACAGCAAAAAGAATTGAAAGCATCTGCATCTGCCCTTAGGTACTGTCAGAAATGGAGAAGGAGGGAGCAGGAACATGCTGTTGTTCATTAAAAGCTTAATCCTACCGCTGACTTTCTGACCATGTACATACATTACTTGATAAAAATTAAGCTAAATTAAAAATAAAAAGATTTTACTGGCCAAACAATTCCTTCGACCGGCTTGTACTAAAGATCAGCCTATATTTTACTATCTGGACCTCAAATTGTGGAGAATGATATCATTTGAGAAGATATTAACCAGGATCAGTAATTCGAGCCCACCAGGCAGCCTCGGTCTACACAGGGCTCCACTGCTGCCCTCCTACCCCACTGAAAAAATGCATCAGTGCTCATTAAGTCAAGCACCGCTAATTGCTTTCTGACCAACTGCCAGATTTGTGGCAAGATACCAAAAACAGGGACAAAGACAGTTTTACATGACAGCCCTTTTTAGCCTCTTTCCTGTGTGGGGTATAAGAAACCATGAAAAAACATTTAATTTCTGAAAGATCCAGAGGTACATCAAATGCAGTTATTACCCTGCAGGCTTTCTGAGCACTTGCTAAGGATTAGGGTCCCAGGTAGGGGCTTCTGAGTCCTCTCACCCTGAGAAAGCACACTCCGAAGTTTGATCGCAGAACTTAGAAAACAATTTTTCTCCATTTTTCTCTGATAAGGCTCTTTGTTTACTGGATAAATGGACAGATGGATGAGCAAATGAATGAAGGTCTGTACCTTTGTAGGAGGATCATGTTCAGATATAATCTTCAGAAGCATGACCACGTTGTCAATGCCCATTCTACATTTTGGGTTTGTTTCTTTGTACCAATCACATCAGAACTGTACATCAAAGGGAGCATTGGCTATTTCTAGGGACCTCCCTGGTGGCACAGTGGTTAAGAATCCGCCTGCCAATGCAGGGGACACAGGTTCGAGCCCTGTTCCGGGGAGATCCCGCATGCTGCGGAGGAGCTAAGCCCCTGCGCGCCACAACTACTGAGCCTGCGTTCTAGAGCCCGTGAGCCACAACTACTGAGCCCACGCTCCGCAACTACTGAAGTCCGCGTGCCTAGAGCCCGTGCTCCGCAACGAGAGAAGCCACTGCAGTGAGAAGCCCGCGCACCACATCGAAGAGTAGCCCCCGCTCTCCCCAACTAGAGAAAGCCCACGTGCAGCAACAAAAACCCAATGCAGCCAAAAATAAATAAATAACTTAAAAAAAAAAAAAAAGGAAGTGTTGGCTATTTCTAAATAGTCTGACAAAAGTGTTCATATTGGAAAACTAAATATGCACGCAACATCGCTGTTGCCAAATCATTTTTGGAACTCCTCTTTGAAAATTCACTTTGGAGCCCGAAGCACAAGGTTGAGAATAGGCCCACCGGTGACAAATCATCTCTTAGGGCCGGGGCTGGTTTCTGGAACTAGTCGTAATCCGCTAAGTAGTTTCAAATTTAATACGCCACGTATACTTAGAATAGTTGTATGTGAAAAAAAAACTTCTTTACGAGCTGTTTAAATGAGCTCATTATTGAAAGATCCCTAAAGTGAGTCCTACTGCAGAGCCCCACGGCGAGGCCAAGCCCTAGCTCCCCCGTCACCTGCTCTGTCTGCTGGGGTTAGGGCTCCGCAGTGTGCTTGCCTACCTCTACCAGGAGCAAAAACACCTTCTGCGCCGTGAATCTAATTATTCAAAAGGGTTCCATGTGCCAACAGGCAAGAAACAAAACCCAGAAACTGTCACACTTCACAACCCCAAATAAAAGGGTCTTGCCAGGGAGAAAGATGGAGTGTCTGAAGTGGCACAGAGAAATTAATGTTTGGTAGCAGCCACGGGACAATCTGCCAGAGAAGAGATTTGACTGCAGAAGGTGGGGGGAAGGGGGAAGAGGAAGAGCCAGCCATTGGGGGCTGTCGGGGAGGGGAGAGCGGGGAGGACACGCTAATGACTTGCTGGGGACGGAACCCTCAGGGCTCCCTCCCCAGTCCAGCCATCTGCTCTGGGGCCTCAGGCTCCGGGCAGGCACTGTGAAGCTTGGGACCAGCAAACAAAGCCAACAGGCCGGCTTCCCCACAAGGAAGGAAGAAGCGCCATTGGTCTCTCACTTTGGGGAAGTGGCCAGGCCCCATCCCTGGAGCCTCACCCGGCTCAACATAGCCCCTCCTGGCGCTGCAGTCAAAACCAGTGTCACAAATGAACTTATCTACGGAGCAGAAACAGACTCACAGACACAGAGAACAGACTTGTGGTTGCCAAGGGGGAGGGGGGTGGGGGAGGGATGGAGCGGGAGTTTGGGATTGGCAGATGCAAACTATTACCACATATAGGATGGATAAACAACACGGTCCTACTGTAGAGCACAGGGAACGATATTCAATATCCTGTGATAAACCAGAACGGAGAAGAATATGAAAAAGAATGTATCTATATGTATCACTGCATCACTTTGCTCTACAGTATAAATTAACACAACATTGTGTCAATAAATCAACGATACTTCTAGTAAGAAAAAAACCCACAGTGTCAATGCCCACAGGTCTTCACGGAGCATCCTCCCACAGAAAGGAGGGACAATTTATCCTCTCTGCCTCAAGGAAACTTTTGCACCACCCAGCGACAGCCTCTCTTGGGGCTCCAGCGTGCTGCCCGAGGGCAGGTACTAGGCTCCCGAGAGAGCTCTTCCAGACCCTTCGCCAACCCCATCTGGCCGTAAAACCTCCCCTGGCAGAATGTGCATCCGCCCTCAGTGCCTCCACATCTCACTCCAGACAAGGCTGCCAAAAGCTGCAGCTGCCTCACTCCCAGCAAGGCCGCCCAGCGGTATAGGGGCCGGGGAAAAGGGAGATCCTTGCCAGTGATGCCAGAGGAGATGAAGCTACCACAGGCAGGGGAGCCGGGAGAGGCTGCTCATCCAGAGGATTTCAGAATCTGCAGCAAATCTGGGTTCCAGACACTGCGATCTTGTTTTCATTCTATCAGGGCTGCAGCCCAAACCCGACTGGCAGGAGGGTAGGGAGGAGAGGAAAGAGAGAAAAGAACAGCCAAGGGATGGGGTTGGGGGCCCCATCCTGCAAGCCCTGGGGCCCAGGCTGGCAGAGGCCTGCTGGGGCGGTGAGTTCTGTGTGCTCACGCCACCCTGGGGCCAGCAGAGGAACTGCAGCCTCTTTGGAAAGAGCATTTAACTCTAGCAACTGCCGGCTTTTGCTTCGTGGGGGATGGAGGCCCTCGGGCATCTGAAATTCCTGATCCTAAGACAGCGAGCTACGTCCGTGCTCTGCCATCAGAGACAGATGCCTCTCCTCTCGGAATCAAGACCCCCTCTGCCAACATCAGGCCGGCATCTCCACTTGCAGATCCTCTCCTGTGGGCTTGTGCCTCCCCCAAAGCCCTTTAAAATGTAAATATTCTATGTCCTATGAAGGGTGAGCTAAGTGTTGTGGCCACTAACACAGGAAGAAAAGGACAGGGGGGATGTCCACAGTCAGAAGGAGGACTTTTCCCACAGTCCTGGGAAAAGGACACAGTGGGATTCCTCACACAGGTCCCCGGCTGCTGGTGACAGAGGAGCACAGACCCCAGAAGCGAACGTACCAGAAACAGGAGGCTGACCCAGCTCAGTGATTCTCTAACTTGGCCAGGATGAAATCTGGCTCTGATCTTCCTTGACCTGAACACAAACAAATCCACTCAGACCCATTTACTGGTTCTGGCCCATTTGTGGGATCATGGCCCACCTCTCAGAAGCTGTGAAATACCCATGCCTACAAGAGACAGAGCATCAGTAATGAGTACCTGCCAAAGGGCACCAAGGTGCTGCCTCCATGTCACCTGGGTACCCCTCGACGAGACAAGGGTGTTCGTTACCCAGTGGCGCTTTTCCTTATGAGGGAAAAACTCTGGTTCCATCTGCCTGTAAAGCAGATGCTCCCAGGCCCCACGCCTGCACCAATCCTGCCCAGCGCCCCCTCTACCAGTGACACAGGATTCCTGGAATTGTGGACTGCATTGTGAGTCCACAGCGGCCCCGGTAAAGAGATGAGCTGCTTGCTGTCTGACCCAGGACAGACTTTTCCCCTCCCTGATCCAAAGTTCCTGCACCTCTAAAACGAGAAGGTTGGACTTCCCTGGTGGTGCAGTGGTTTAAGAATCCGCCTGCTAATGCAGGGGACACGGGTTCGAGCCCTGGTCTGGGAAGATCCCACATGCCGCGGAGTGACTAAGCCCGTGAGCCACAACTACTGAGCCTGCGCTCTAGAGCCCGCGAGCCACAACTACTGAGGCCCACGCGCCTCGAGCCCGTGCTCCGCAACAAAAGAAGCCACTGCAATGAGAAGCCCACACACCACAACGAAGAGTAGGCCCCGCTCGCTGCAACTAGAGAAAGCCCGTACGCAGCAATGAAGACCCAACACAGCCAAAAATAAATAAATTTACAGAAAAAAAAATGTTTAAAAGGAGAATGTTGACATTAAAGTCATCTGGGGAACTTTAAAACAAATGATCTGGTCTCCGTCCCAGGTCTATTATATCAGAATCGCTAAGGATGGATCTAGGGCATCTTTAGTTTTTAAAACTCCCCAGGTGATTCTGCTGTGCCACCTGGTCATGAAGCCCTGTACTAGCCGCTCTCCGAGGGCCATCTGGCTTCCCTGAGTCTATAAATCTGACCCTAAAGGCAGCTCTTTCTTTCCCAGGAAAAGGCCTGCCCAGAGAGCAAGCTAATTAGGCAATTCAGCATGGAGGTGGCAGGGGACAGGTCACACAGCAGGACAGCACCAGACACATGTTACCTGGCTCGACCTGGAAGGGGGAGGAAAAAGGGTCCTAGAAAAGACTGGATGGTTGTCTGGGCCTCGGAGAACTTGGAAACAATCCAGAACCCATCCACAAACACCCTGAGATTAGGGGATAAATGGAAGGGAAAAGAATTTAAAACAATTAAGGTAGTCATAGTCCCTCCTCCACCTCAATCAGCCTCCGGGGGTGAGTGAAGGAAGGAAGGGCCCCCTTCTCCACCAAGCTGCTCTGCATAGTCCTGCTTCAGGCATTGGTCTCTGTGTGGCCTTGAGCAGAGTACTTAACCTCTCTGTGCCTTGGATGCTTCATTCACAAGTGGGGAGAATCATAATGGTAGCAGGCTTCCTAGGGTCTCAGCAAGATTTACATGAGTTAACATAAAGTGTCCACTACAGTGCCTGGCACACAGTAAACACTCAACAATTGTTCAAGGTTATTCACAGGGAAGATTCCCCATGGCGAAATAAATTGGGAAAACACTGGGCTGAAGATAAATACTTTCTTCATGAAAAGATTTCTCAAAATAACAATATTAATAATAATAATGGTATGGACCTCAAAGGTTGAGAAGATTAAATGAAATGATGGACGTGCGGAACGCTCAGTCCCCACCATGCACATAATGGGTACTTAATAAACATTACCCGTGAGTGTTATTAATAAGCACGGGGGCGGGGAGGAGGGATCTTTAAGAGAAGGGGCGGACATGCAGCGCTTCCCAGACTCGTGCTCTTTTCCTACAGAGCATCTGGCAGAATCTGCGCAATAGGAAGCACGTGCTGGGAAAAACCCCAGAGGGGGAATGGCCTCGTGTTTTCCAACTACGTCGCCAAGGGGCTGAAAGAAAGGATCTAAGCCAGAGTGAGAGCTACAGGGATTTGGTTATCAGGAAAAGCATATGGATGGAAGAAAGTGCTGGGCCGGAGGGTTGGGAGAGCTAGGAACCCCCTCCTCCAGCTTTCCCACACTCATTCATCCTGCAGGGTCGTGTCCCCATGGGAGGGGCAGGTCCCCAGAATCCAGAGGAGCTGATTCGGCATGACTTTGCCGCTCTCTAGCTGGGTGACCTTGGGCAAGTCACCGGGCCTCTCTGAGCCTGGTATCTATTTACCTGAATAATGATGGAACATGGGCTATACACTTGAGCATTTCTAAGTCCAGGATTTCTAAGCATTTCTCGATCCAGGATTCTATGTTGATGTGCAGTTCTGCCCCGGTGGGGGAGGGCAGAGAAAAAGGAACGCTATCTAAACCATCCTGTCTTCTAACCATGAGCCCTGACTCTAGACTTACTAGGTGTAGTTTTCAGAGAGGTTCTGACGTCTGCTCACTCATTCAGCCACTGCATTCCCTGTGGATTGAGGAATCTCATAGAGAAAAATGGTGAGTGTCCAGCCAAACTCCTACCTGTCAAGGGGCGGGGAAGAGAGAGAGGATAAAAGGGCCCATGTTAACCCCTTCTGTATCTAAAGAGACTGTTCAACCCACCATGCCAAAAGGTCAGAGTTTTAAAAGAGTTCTGGTGACCATATGTCATATTTCCCAAACTAACCATCAGGACCCGTGAGGTCAGAAAGGGTTTTTCGTGCCACTGGTTACAAGATGCAGCCTCGGAGATGGAATGTGGAAGCTGACATCTCAATTTTGGTAAGAGGCGCATGGTTTGTGGGTGACAAGGGACAGAACAGCTGAAAACAGGAGTATCCCAGGAAGTCCAGGTAACATGAGCAACACGCAGGGGACCGCCCCTTCCTCTGTACACCCGTATGTTCTCCACCACAGGAGCACTGCTCTTCCCACATCTATAGACTTGACGAGCCTCCACCTTGGCACTCCCGCGGAGACAGTAAAAACCACCCTGGGTGGTTGGATGGGCATCCACCTCTCCCAACCGGGTCCAAGCCTCCTCCCAGGGCTCTTCTGCTTTCCTCTAGGCTTAACTGCAAGACTTACTTCCACTAAACTGATTGCAGGGTCACGATTCCTCCCCCATTTAATTTATTACACTGCTAAGAGACACAATGACCTACTTGGGACTTC
This sequence comes from Platanista minor, assembly GCA_004363435.1. Taxonomy (NCBI): domain Eukaryota; kingdom Metazoa; phylum Chordata; class Mammalia; order Artiodactyla; family Platanistidae; genus Platanista; species Platanista minor. The sequence continues at coordinate 23,819 of RJWK010015857.1, read as the reverse complement.
TGTAGTCACATCAGAGACCCTGGGCTGTGAACTTCTCACCAAAAGGTTGAACTCAGCGGCATCTCCCCCACGTTACAGGCAGAGCACCAGCCCGGTCCTTGGTCCTGCTCCTGTTCTTAATTTCCTGCTGTCTATTGTCTCTCTGATAAGTGCTGAACGAGGGAAAGGCATTATTTAATTGCTTTAAAGATATCAAACAAGCCAGGGTGGAGGTTATCTCCTCTCCAACCCTTCTATTTTTCTGGGCTCAAGGTTTGGTTACTTAGTTACCAAGCAAACTGCAGAGGAAGGGGAGGCAGCCCCACAGGTGACAGTGCAGACTTCATTCGGTAGATGGAGGGGAAGTAGAAAGAATAGCCATTAGAACTCAAAGAGGGACCGGGACCTGAGGGTAGCCGCCAAGTGCAGGTGGCAGCAAAATCAAACAGCTCTCTCAAGGCATTCAGAGCCGGGAGAGGGAAGCCTCCCTTATCCAGACAAAATCAACAATTGCTCTAGATTACACAGTTTCTGCTGTCAAGGTCAAGGTTGTTCAGACCCCACTCACCCAGCCCTGCAGTGGAGACAGGCGTGCCTGAGGTGGATGGATCAGGCCAGTACTTTTTCCAGGCTGGACTCACCCCACCTGCCTTATGGGGAGGCGGGGGAGAGAAGGCTTCGCAAGGAAAGGACAGGGAAAGGGGATTTCACTGGATCAGATCACCCGAGATAAAGAGCATTGTTGGAGGAGGTCTTGGAGAAGACATGAGAGCCGGATGACCTGAGAGCCGGACCAGGGCAATCTGAGGCTCGGTGCCCCCTCCCCTGTCCTTGGAACGTACGTTCCCTCGCTAGGAACCATCTCAGAGCCTTCAAAGCAATGTGTTGTCGAGACCATCCGGACTGAATACATGACTGAACCCCCTCAAGGCCTTTATATAAATGTCTAAGATTCTGGAGGGCGGGCGCAGAGATCTATGCATTTTGCAGCACCCAAGATAAGCCTCATGTGTGACTTTCCTGCTTCTTAAAACTGCCACCCACCAATCTTCAGTGGCTGCCTTGCTTCCGTCTCTTCTTGCCTGCCGGGTCCAGGGGAGGCACTTTTGAATTTCACCTGGGAAACCCCTGAGGTTGCAACCAAGAAGCCTACCAATCGCCCCAGCTAGCTGCCTTGAAGGGAGATGGTTATGCAGCTGATCCATCAGGGGCAGTCTGCTTTTGCTGGTAGTACTTATATAAAACTGAAAAAAAAAGCATTGTTCCATCGGGGTTACCCTGAGGGTTGGCAGGGGAGGGGAAGGGGGACATTGAGAGCCACTGGTTCATTTCTTGTATAGGTTAGAAAACCGATTCTTTTTCAAAAAAACAACACAGCAGTTTGGCACCAACAACTCAAGACCTTTGAAAAGATAACATGGTTCCCGGGAAAGGAATTTGAGACTGGAATAGGCATTTCCTGGACCTTCCTTTTCTTCCTCTTTTCCTGGAAACCAGTTGGGTCATTCGTTTTTTGTTGTTGTTGTTGTTGTTGTTTTAATTTTTTAAAAAATGTATTTATTTTTTGTTTATTTATTTTTGGCTGCGTTGGGTCTTCATTGCTGCACGTGGGCTTTCTCTAGTTGCGGCGAGTGGGAGCTACTATTCGTTGCGGTGCGCGGGCTTCTCATTGTGGTGGCTTCTCTTGTTGTGGAGCACGGGTTCTAGGCCCACAGGCTTCAGTAGTTGTGGCACACAGGCTCGGTAGTTGTGGCACGCGGGCTCAGTAGTTGTGGCCCACGGGCCCTAGAGCGCAGGCTCAGTAGCTGTGGCACGTGGGCTCAGCAGTTGTGGTGCACAGGCTTAGTTGCTCCACGGCATGTGGGGTCTTCCTGGACCAGGGCTCGAACCCGTGTCCCCTGCATTGGCAGGCGGATTCTTAACCACTGTGCCACCAGGGAAGCCCTGGGTCATTGGTTTTAAACTAGAAGTTGCAACAGGTGCTACTGCAGCAGCTCTGCCCGCCCCGAACCCCCCACCCCGAGCATGCAGGGTTCTCTTGAGCTCAATTCCACTCCGTCTCCTGATACAATGACCACCCCTCCCTCTTCCAGCTGGTGGTGAGCAGGGGCACCCCTATTCTCTCGAGCTACCCGGATAACGATTCGAGCCCCATTAGGACTGACATCTCAGAAAGAGACACATCCAATGCTAACCCTTTGATTTCCACCCTCGCGGTGGGTGACCCCAAGACACAGCTTGGCCCAGATAGAAACTAGCAGTTGATTGCTACCTTACCTGGTGGTTCCAACTTCCCAGGTCACTCACCCATCTCTAGGGCTCACGGTACCTGCCAACCAGCCTCTGGACTGTAACTTTCACTGGTGGATTGCAAATCAGATAATAGCACAGTCAGAGCCTGCTCAGCCCACAGAGGAAAACTATAGCTGGCGTTTGCTTTCTGTTTTCCCATTCTTCTAATACTGTACTCAGGATGGTGAGTGTGTGTGTGTGTGTGTGTGTGTGTGTGTGTGTGTGTACTTGGAGGAGGGTGAGGAAGGAGAGGCTGCAGGACCAATTTTGACATTAAACTTGGAACAGAAGCTGAATCATCACAGTCAAAAAATAAATAGCTCTACCTGTACGGGACACAACACCTACTTCATGCACGTTGGTATGCATTTGCTCCCTCACAGCAGGGAAGAGGAGGGGCTGTGCCGAGTCTGACCAAGCAGGTGCCCACGGTCAAGGTTAAGGTAGGCGGCTGGCTGCACGGCCACCGAGTCTCCAAGCTGTGGAAAGCTGGGAGAGCTGGGACGAGACGCTGCTCCCTTGCTGGGCCTCTGACTCTGCTCCCGCACCGGAATCTTGGAACCCGAGCGCGGAGGGGCGTTGGTCACCGCATGGAGAAGGGCCTTCCCCGGACCCGTTTTCTCCCGCTCCTTCCCCTGGCCCTGCGCCCGGGAATGACCCACTGCTTTGCAAACTTGTCTGAATGCAGAGATGGCAGAGGTCGCGGAGCGAGTCTGGGTCGCCGGGCGCCACTCCAGCTGCCTGGAACAGGCTGGGTGAAACAGAACAGGCTCTGTGAAAGCGGACAGAAGACAGCGCGCGTCCCTGCCACGGGTCTTGGGGAGGCCGAAATCGCTCGACCCTTCGCGCCCCGCACGCGCTTCCCCCTCTACCCCGGGCGCCCGCGACCTCCGCCCGGAGCCCCCCGCAGGATTCTCCGCGCGGCTCACCCCAGTCCGCCTACAGGACCGGGAGGGCGGAGCGAGCTGCCGTGACGTAATGGGGAGGGGGCGTGAGGAAGTGAGCCGAGGGGCCCGCGCTCGGCACGGCCAGTCCAGGCGGCGCAGCCACCCGCGCGCGCGGTCCGTCACCCGCGCCCGGAGCCTCAGTCCGCGGCTCGGCGCCCGGGATCTGTGGGCCCAGCGAGCTCTCGGCGGTGCGACTCGCGAGCGGAGCGGGCAGCTCTGGACGCCGAGCGCCGGCCAAGCGGCTGCGCGCCCGGCTGGGTTGGGCACGGCCGCTGGGTGCCGGCGAGCCGAGCTGGCGGATTGCAGCGGAAAAGCAAAGGTGAGCTGTGTGGGAGAGTGTGTGTGTGTGTGTGGGAGAGAGTTTGTGTGTGTGTTTGTGTGTGTGTGTGTGTGTGTGTGTGTGTGTATGAGAGAGAGAGACAAGCACTTGGGCACCTGGGTGCATCTGCGCTGCATTGGGGTGCGCGCGTCGGTGTGCCCGAGTGTAGGTCCCGGTGAGTGGTTCTCCACCCTCGTGTTTTTGGGGGTGATGTTGGTGGGAATGAACGACAGCGGGTGTCCCGGCGTGAGTGGGGCGCCGTGGGTCGTGTGCGCTGGAACGGACGTGTCCGCACAGCTGCATGCTGGTGTGCTTGGCGTGCGCCCTTGTGCAGTCCTGGTCCCCCAGCCGAGTGTCCAGGTGGCAGCTTCGACGGCGACAGTTTCTCTCCCATCCGCCCGCAAAAGAGCCCGGACGCGAGGAGAGGGAGGCCGGGGGTGGGGGTGGGGGGACACCGCCGGGGCTCCTGCGGGCGCGCACCCGGGATGCGAGCCTGTGAGTGGGAGGCGGCGGTGCAGGAAAAAAAGGGGGTTTCTCCCTTGTTCTTTCTCGCCGGGCCTGGGACACGGATCCCGAGCGGTGCAGGGTCTGCTCCCTAGCGCCCGGGCGGAGAGAACAGGATGCCTAGGTGTGGAGAGACCGAATCTCTGACTGGCCTGCGCCCGCGAGCCGCCGACCAAATCCCCAAGCGGCTGTCGCCCGCTCCCAGCTGTACCTGATGCCCCGGCCCCTCTCTGCCTTCAGAGACGAGGGTGCTGGCGGGCCAATCTTTAATCTCCTCCTCCTGGAAATAGCAGGGAATCCTTCAGGAAACCCCTGGGTCTGAGGGCCAGCGAGGTGGATGGCGCAGAGGTGGATTTTCTGTGCCCCCCTGGAGAGCCATCTGGGCGGACCGGAGTCTCAACTCTCCCCACTGCTCTTCCGCCAGCGCTGCCTCGGCTTTTCCTAGGCGCACCAGCACCTCGGTGGCCCGCCCCTGGCTACTGAGTGTCCCCCCACCTGTGGGGCTCACGCTCCAGCCACCCGGAGACCCACTGGGGTTTAGGAGGCCCGAGGGAAGTGGGGTGGGGCCTGAATGCAGGGAAAGATGCTGGGGAGAAGGGAAAAACAGAAGCTGAGCAGGATTTAGGACCACCCCAGATGCGTGGTCCCCATCCCAACATTCTTAGGGACGGGATGGATGCTCTAGACCATTCTCACCCTCCTCCCCAACAGAGCTGGAGTCAGTCTCAGAGGAAACCAACAAGCAGGCACTTCCAGTATCTAACAATTCTTAGGCTGGAAAAAATAAAGCAGAAAAACCAAACTGCCTGGTGCATTTAACCACAATCCAGCAACTAATGATGCCTGGCATTGGACTCCACTTTCAATGAGACAGAAATGAAGCAAAGTCACTCAGAGACCTTAGGCAGCTGACTTCGTTGTTGATGCAATAAGATTCACTGTGATTCAAACTCATTTCTTCTTTGGAGGAGCCTTCTTACTCCGGACTGGTTCCCCAGCTTACCATCTCTGCCACCTTCACCAAGCTCTGAACTCTGTCTGTTGTTACTGCTCTCAAAAGTGGAGAATGCTGCTTCTCAGGCTAATTTCAAAAAAAAAAAAAAAAAAAAAAAAGACTCTATGCAATTCCATCCCATTGTGTGAGACTCTAGCCGAAAAGGCAGAGTCAGGGCTGGAGGTCAGCGTTCAACCAACCCACCCTCACCTGCCTGCATCATCACCCCTATCCCCAAAGCTCTACACAGGGCTTCCGCAGCCCAGAGGTCTTCAGTTTTACCCAGACATAGGAGTGTGACCTTGCACATCACATAGATGGGACCCTGGAAATGCTAGTGATTAATGTATACTCCAATGCAGGCGCCTTAAATAAGATGCTGGGTCAGAAGAATTAAAGTAACTAACAAAACAGATAGAAATGATATTGGAAACAACCTATGTTAACCCAGGGATGCCAAAGATGGTTTCTTCACAGCTTCTGTTTTTAACAGCTGCCAGTTTATGCTTTTTACCCAGTGCAGACATTGAATCCTGGGTCCCACATTGAATCCTGGGTCCCCAAAGCACTCTGCAGAAAGATCAGCCACAGAGCCCAGACCCCCCCCCCCCCCCGCTTTACAGGCAGTTGTGTAGTGGGGAAATCAGCACAGAAAGGATAAGCAATGCGCCTGGCAGTGCAGAATGAACCAGAGGCAAAGGTGGGCAAGCCTCCTGAGGCATTTGTTGCTGGCTAAGTCCCCTGTAACTCATCAGCAGTCTCTCCAAGCAGAAAGGAGCTATCTCCAGTCTTCACTCAGGCACCAGGAAAAGCGCCCTGCTCAGAGGAAATGTGTCCGCCAAATGAACTATTCCCGCTATGAGCTCAGCACATCACCCCTTTTCCAGCCTCCCTCTTCCCAGCATGACCTCTTACCTGCCCTCCTGGCTTCATGCTACATGTATTCAAGACCCAGCTCAAACATTCCTCATGTGAAGCCTCCTCTGAATCCTCCAGCAGAGAAAGGCATTCTTAAAGCCTTTGTTCTTATCTCCATGCAATTCACACCCTGTAAGAGTTGGCATCCTTCCTGTCTCCCCTCCTAAGTTGTCACCTCCATATCTTGTTCATTCCTGTATCCCTGGTATCCAGAACAAAGAAGCACCCCAGTGATGTTTTCTGAGTGACTGTAGATAAATCATTTAATTATGTGATGAGCTATTGTTCTATATCTTAGGCCAAGCCAATAGTGTTACAATTATTTTCTCGGCATGGAGGCAAAACAGGAGTCAGCTGCTTCAAACCAAAGCCCAGTTATCAGCCACTAGTTTTCCAATCCACTGAGCAGCAGCTGTGATGCTGTGAAAAGTGCAGAAGACTTGGGTGTCCTGTGTGCAAATCCCAGCTCCACCAGTGATGTACAAGGGAATGGAAACAATTTCCTTAAACTCTCTACGCCTCAGTTTCCTCATCTGTAAAATGGGGATAATTATCCCCACCTCATGGGACGGTTGGGAAGGTCAAGGGGACAGCGGATGTGATCGAGCGACATCCATGTTTGGAATTCACTTCTGTGAATGAGCCTTCCTCCCTCACACCGGCTCCTGTTTTGATGCTTCATCAGGGGATCACAGGCAAATTCTCTGGGGTGTGAAAAGATAAAGCATCCTGCCAAGGGACTTGGGAAAGGACTCTCTGAGGCATGAGGAGGTCAAGCACGGAGTAACGAGAAACAAAAACGGAAGAAACAAAAATCAACTACAGCATACATTTGAAACATAAAGGCAAGCCAGATCTTTAGTTTTGATATTTAAGCCTATAAATCGGTTCATCATGTAGGCAGCTTTCAATAAATTAGAAATAAGTAAAATGGTAGATGAGAAAGGGAAAAAAGGTAAAAATTTTTTAGAGTTCTGATGATGAAGCCAGCACAGTGCTGGGCATTTTCACCTCCACTGCGTCACTTCGCCTTCATGACACCTCCACTATAACAAATGAGAGTCAGCGTGGGTAAGTGCCTGGCGCGGGGTAACGTGGGCTCCATGGGTGAACCCTAGGTTTTTTTTCCCCTCTAAAGTCTGGGATTTTTCCACGATGGGATTTTCAGAATGGAAAGACTCCAAAGCAGTTGACAAGCCAACAGAGATTTCCTCAAGGGGTAAAGGCCAGGAATGCCGGTGTCAGACTCCTCTGAGGTCAGACCTCTCCAAGCTCTGCCTTTTTACAGTTCGGACCAGTTAGCTTCTTAGGAATCGCTGTGTCGCAGCCACCACCAACTCCCACGTGTGCGTCAGCAAAGGTGACAAGATAAACTCTGATGACTTAAACTCAAAGCCTTCCCCCGCCAGTGGAGAAAACCTCAAAAAGCCTGCACGCTGACGAGAATGGGCTGCTAGGCCCACGTTGACGTGAAAGCTAACACACTCTCCAACCGAAGAGCGTCTGAGAGGGCAAACCAGAAACACGGAAGGCCGGTGGGAACTTAAGCAGCCTCTGATTGATGAATCAATTTTGCTTTTTTCCTTGCAGATGTCGCAGTGGATCCTTTGCCTCCAGGACCCATGAAGGTGAGAGTAAGATCTCTGGCTGGTTGGAACTAGCCTAAGCTGTCAGGCAGCCATGGATCTGGCATATGAACTGCTCAATGGGACCCAACCTTGGCTTTCCTCTCCATTCGACCTCAGTGGCTCCGTGGCCACAGCCAACACTTCAAACCAAACAGAGCCACACTACGACCTGACCAGCAGTGCAGTCCTCACCTTCATATATTTTGTGGTCTGCATCGTTGGCTTGTGCGGCAACACACTGGTCATTTACGCCGTCCTCCGCTACGCCAAGATGAAGACCATCACCAACATTTATATCCTCAACCTGGCCATCGCAGATGAACTCTTCATGCTGGGTCTGCCTTTCCTGGCCATGCAGGTGGCTCTGGTCCACTGGCCCTTTGGCAAGGCCATCTGCCGGGTGGTCATGACTGTGGATGGCATCAATCAGTTCACCAGCATCTTCTGCTTGACAGTCATGAGCATTGACCGATACCTGGCTGTGGTCCACCCCATCAAGTCGGCCAAGTGGAGGAGACCACGGACAGCCAAGATGGTCAACATGGCTGTGTGGGGGGTCTCTCTGCTGGTCATCTTGCCTATCATGATATATGCTGGCCTTCGGAGCAACCAGTGGGGGAGAAGCAGCTGCACCATCAACTGGCCAGGCGAATCTGGGGCATGGTACACGGGCTTCATCATCTACGCCTTCATCTTGGGGTTCCTGGTGCCCCTCACCATCATCTGTCTTTGCTACCTGTTCATTATCATCAAGGTGAAGTCCTCTGGAATCCGAGTGGGTTCCTCCAAGAGGAAAAAGTCTGAGAAGAAGGTGACCCGGATGGTGTCCATTGTGGTGGCTGTCTTCATCTTCTGCTGGCTTCCCTTCTACATCTTCAATGTCTCTTCGGTGTCTGTGGCCATCAGTCCCACCCCAGCCCTTAAGGGCATGTTTGACTTTGTGGTGGTCCTCACCTATGCTAACAGCTGTGCCAACCCTATCCTGTATGCCTTCTTGTCTGACAACTTCAAGAAGAGCTTCCAGAATGTCCTCTGCTTGGTCAAGGTGAGCGGCACAGACGACGGGGAACGAAGTGACAGTAAGCAGGACAAATCCCGGCTGAATGAGACCACGGAGACCCAGAGGACCCTCCTCAATGGAGACCTCCAGACCAGTATCTGAACTGCCTGAAAAATCAATCAATCAAACGCCAAGCTCTGCCAACCGGCCGTGTGCTCCCCACCCCACCCCACCCCCTTTCCCTCCCTCACCCATCACCTGGCTTCTAGAATACAGAATTGCTCAGCATGAGTCCACTTTAGAGAATGGGAATGGCATTTGAGTCGGCTTGTCTGAGTGAATGATAATGTATTAAGTTGATTACCTTCCCCGTAAAGTGAACATTTAAATGCAGGCAGACAATTCAGAATCTGGAGAGGTGATCTTTGGAGACGACGAAGTTCAACAAAAAGAGAAAACCCTATCTGTGTGTTTGTGTGTTTAAAACCCAATATGTAACCTTGTGGTCTTACATTTATACTTGCCTGTTCCTATCTAGTCCCTGTATAGTCATGACCTACGTTTCCTGAGTTCATGTACACAAGTAGCAAGTTCAAACGTGCATAGTGTAGGTGGACGTTTATTTCAATATGGTACCCGCAGGAATGGACTTGCCATGAAGCCAATAAAGTTTAAGCTTCAGGGATCTCTCTTGCTTTGGCAGTTATGTTCACATGGCCATATGTTTTTGTAAAAAAAAAAAAAAAAGTAAGATAGTTTTGTATTCTTTTCCTTAAAAAGGTCTTAAATTGTATAAGCTTCCAGCCTCACAAAACCTGCCTCTGCCCCTGGGGATTTGCTTCATTAACTTCAGGCAAGTTAGATCGAAGTAAAAAGGGAGAGGGAGAAGGTATCTGAGGACCCAGAACATAAATTCATGTGTTCTCTCTTCTTAGATATAATCAAAGAATTATTCATCTCCCCCAAAGGACTTAAAATGGTTGTGGTCATCGATCATTGTATTTATCAAGACATGGCCTGCTTTGTTATAAGATGGCATTTTTTTTTCTTCTCAAATTGCTTTAATTTTTCTTTGGGAGCCGTGGAGGGGAGTGGGGTTGGGTGGAAATCACTAACATGAAAGGCAAAAAATGGACCATAATTCTTGTAGGGAAACAGTTTTATTCTCCCCACTGTGAAAATAAATGAATAAGAACGAAGCAAAATTACACCTTCACGAGAAACCATGAAACAGTTCTTTTTTTTAAATGCCAGACATGGCTTTCCAATGAAAGACAATGGAAATGTAATTCAACAACCCCTTAAAGCGGCTTTTTAAGAACTGGATACAAAGCTGGACACTAAGAAAATCACAGTGCACGAGAAAGACCTGAGGACATTGTTCCTAAAACATCAGTGTACGCATCAGCCAATAAATATGCAGCATGTAGGGGTGTGTAGGTGTGAGCATTGGAGGGAGCCCCATCCCTCATTGGTATGGCCATGCCACCTTGCTAACCCACGAGAGACACACTAAACATCGACCTTTAATCCACGGATTCGCTGGGCTACTCCTCAAGCAATGTTACAGACAGGCACTTCACACCATCAGTGACGTTTTTCTGTCCCTGAAATTGTAGATGGGCTTGTATACAAGCAATAAGAAAAGAGGTGATGCCCATTTCACTGGCTGATCACAATTTCCAGAGTACAAAGAAAAACACAATCGGGTGTTTGCAAGGATGCCATCGTCTCTAGGTTTGTATGAAAGCCTCACTCTTAGTGTCTCACGTATCAATTATACCATATTTAGGTGTGGGCTTGCTTCTTCTGGCTCCCTAAGCAAGGGCTGCCTGACAGAATGACTAAGAGCTCCACCTGTGGTTATGGTGCTGCTTTTCTTCTATCTGCCTGTGTAACTCATGCCACCTCATTCCCAAAAGCACTGTGGCCCAGAAAATATGTTCAATAAATAATCCATGCAAAAATAAAAAGAGGTACAATTGTAAGATGAGACTATCTGGAAAGGTGTTACACAAAACGCATGCCGTAGGGACTTCCCTGGCAGGCCAGTGGTTAAGACGCCATGCTTTCACTGCAGGTGGCGTAGGTTCAATCCCTGGTCGGGGAACTAAGATGCCACATGCCAAAAAAAATGTATTCAGTAAAATCCCACAAGGTTACCAAAGGAAAGGTCAGCTGCAAGGTCAGCTCAGAACCTCTTAGCAGCCACAACTAATGCAGAGTGACTCCCCCTCCTCCTCCTCCCTTCTCCTCTTTCATAAAAACAAGCAAAGATTTGCAATGAAATGCTTTAAACCCAACTTTACCATTATTGTAATATGTGATGTTCCTGGGTCTTTGCATAAACGCTGACATTTACTTAGAGAAGTGATTCCAAGGGACCAAGAATCTGTTGAAATAATTTCAAGGCAGACAGACTAATGCTATAGCACTCCTGCCCCTGCAATCAGAGAAACTGCCGGCAAGGAGGCCAGGGTCCAAAGCACATACCCAGGTAGACGGCGGGTATTCATCAGCAGAATGATCATCCTAAGGCTATACGACGGGGCCTTTCAGCCTGATGTTATAATTCTGTCCAAATAAGAAGTCAGGTTTTTACTTTACGAGGAGGTATTCTCCACTTTGTGAACTATCTCCTTCTAGGACGATTGGCTCTCCGGTTGATTTTTCTTCAAAAGAGGGGATACACATTTTCATTTAAATGTTAACACCATTTTAGTTCCAAAATTTAATCCTAGCCTCCACTCAACATGTAATTATGAAGACAGACCTGCTGGATGCCAGGAGAGAATGAAAAGTGCTGCACTCCATTGACTTTAGGCTATCTGAGCATTTGGGTTTTGCAAGCTAATACTTACCTTCTATTCACACGGGCAGTGAAGAGTGGATTAAACCTAAGCGGACGTAGTGAGAAAGGTGTCAGGAGAGATGATAGGACATTGGGGCCTGTGTGGAATGATGTCAGCTTGTGTTTCAGTAACACAGAGAGCTGAGTAATACTGGACATGGGGTTGGAACTTTGGTGAGGTTCATGCCATAGCTTGGGACAGTCTAAGAGGACACGAAGACAAGGACACTGGAGGATAGAAGGACGCTGCATTCCTTTCTTTTGCTTGTTTTTTTAAATTTATTTATTTATTTATGTTTGGCTGCGTTGGGTCTTCGTTTCTGTGCGAGGGCTTTCTCTAGTTGCGGCGAGCGGGGGCCACTCTTCATCGCGGTGCGCGGGCCTCTCACTGTCGCGGCCTCTCTGGTTGTAGAGCACAGGCTCCAGACGCGCAGGCTCAGTAGTTGTGGCTCACGGGCCCAGTTGCTCCGCGGCACGTGGGATCCTCCCAGACCAGGGCTTGAACCTGTGTCCCCTGCATTAGGCAGGCAGATTCTCAACCACTGCACCACCAGGGAAGCCCCGCTTGCTTTTATGAAGAAGAAAAGGAGAAGGAGTCACGCTCCATTAGCTGCGACTGCTAGGCAGTTCTGAGTTGAACTTGTAGCTGATCTTGAGTAATCATGTGTCATTTTGCTGCGTGCATTTAAAAATTTTTTAAATTGAAATACAGTTCGTTTACAAAGTCATATTAACTTCTGCTATATAGCAAAGTGATTCAGTTATATATATTATTTTTTATATTCTTTTCCATGATGGTTCATCATAGGATATTGAACAAGTTCTCTGTGCTATACAGTAGGACCTTGTTGTTTATCCATCCTATACGTAATAGTTTATCGCATGCACTTTTGTGTAACAACTTTCCCTACAGTGTCATCTTGTGGTACGAGGGCCCCATACTGTTGTGGCCTCTTCCCGTTGCGGAGCACAGGCTCCGGACGCGCAGGCTCAGCGGCCATGGCTCACGGGCCCAGCCGCTCCGCGGCAGGTGGGATCTTCCCGGACCGGGGCACGAACCCGTGTCCCCTGCATCGGCAGGCGGACCCTCAACCACTGCGCCACCAGGGAAGCCCCTCTCTTTGTTTTTGCATAAACTTATTTCTCTCTCATAAATGGTAGGCAGAGAAGAAAATGTAGGCTGGTGGCTGGGACTTCAGAGCTGGCAGTGAGCTGGAGTCTGCTTACACAAATTCATCCTCTCCTCCAAGACAGAATACAGGTGTTGAAGCTTTCGGGCCCAGCTGCCCTAAGTAGGAGCCCCATGCTGGAAAAGTGTACAGCCTGGTCATTGACAAAGGTAGCAAGTAGGGCAAGATAGATGTTCATAATCAGCCCCAGATGTGGCTGTCCAATGAAGACCGTCAAGTTACAATGAAAGACAGAAACGAACTTTGGCCTTGCTGAAGAAAGGTGGAAGAGAACCTTCAAAGGTTCCTTATATGATGCAGAAGGTCTGATGAGTGTTTCTAAAACATGCATCACCACAAAAAAAAATCATATTTAGTGGACCAAGCATTTGGGCTTATAAGTAATAACTTATAATCAGCCACTTGTCTAATCCATATTTTTTGCCAGACTCAAAAACACCAAATTTCCTATCAAACGTTCTAGCAAAGCAAACCTTCACCTAAGTAGTTGTTTTGCTTCTAATATGTGAATTTCTGGGAACATTCTCATAGGCAGAGCCTCTAATTTTTTTTTTTTTTTTTTTTTTTCTCCTAGCAGCTCATCTAGAAAGTAGGCACCAGGGACTGTATTCTGCTTACAGCTAAGAAGCTTTTATAGCAGTTACCCAAGTCAGACCCAAGGCAGACCCTGAATCAGGGCTGAGAATAACAGCTCAAGGCCAAGCTTTCACACCTGCCACTCCCACTGCCAATTGCAGTGACTGCCCACCCTTTCCTTTAACTTGGCAGTGACTGAACACTGGCCGGGTACCTAGTTTCCTCGTTTAGACGTGTCAGGTTGTAGGTATCTGGACTAGGCTTAAAAACAGAGCTAAATATTAACCAAGACTTAACCAAGTTGAATAGAAAACATTATCGATTCTCCTAAGATTGAAAGTGAGTAAAATATCATTAAATAAAACGCTGTTGCTCGATCACTGGGCTCCATGAACGTCTGCTCCCGTAGGACAAAGATGTTCAGCATGAGAAAGCTGATGATCAACAGAGGCTCGAGTTCAGGTGGGCAGAGAGGGAGTTTTCATGGAGAAGGAGAGGCTTTATTTTGTTCATCTCTCTCCTTTCCTGGCATCATTGAAGGGCCAGACTCGGGGGAGGAAAAGACCTCTTTGCCAGGATATGTGTCTGGTCCGGAGAGGGGGCTTATTTGTGACCCTGATCTTACAAGGACTGGAAGCAGAGAAGGAATGTACTGGTTAGAGATAAAATTGCCCCATCCCTTTTGAAAAGCCTGTCGAGGAATGGGATGCAAGGCCCACTTAAAAAGAACTCTGAAATGGCTTCCCAGGGCTTTACCGACTCCAGTTATTCAGTGATGGGACCTCCAATCCCTTAAGCAGTAGAGAATGTCCCTTGGCAGTGGCAGTCCCCGAAGAGAGAAAGAGGGGTGTGCTGTGAGCTACCAAATAAGGCTATTGTAGCCTGGACACAGAAGACACAGTGGTCCCAGGTCCTTACAAAGAATAGATTACAGGGCTTCCCTGGTGGCGCAGTGGTTGAGAGTCCACCTGCCGACGCAGGGGATGCGGGTTCGTGCCCTGGTCCGGGAAGATCCCACGTGCCGCGGAGCGGCTGGGCCCGTGAGCCATGGCTGCTGAGCCTGCGCGTCCGGAGCCTGTGCTCCGCAGCGGGAGAGGCCACGGCGGTGAGAGGCCCGCGTACCGCAAAAAAAAAAAAAAATAATAATAATAATAATAGATTACAGGGTAGCCAGCACGGGGCCCCTGAGAGAAGATTGCTAGTCTCAAAAGAGGAAGAGCCACCATTAGCAGGACTACCTGTAGTCGCAGCAGATACCACAAAGGAGCAGCAATGCCCTCTTGGACAGTGCGTCCTGCACCCCCAACCTGGCCGATGGCTGGGTATTCAGTTCCTTTGAGACTCCTCATCCTCCAGGCCAGGGAACATAGTCATTCCTGAGACAGCTGATATTTTCTCCCATGGATACTGTTTTTTAACAAGAACCCCAAATGCTTCTCAAATAACAAAACGAAGGCTTAGCTGTTTCCTTAACATTAACCAGAATCCCACTACTCCGGAGAAATGGACTGTCTTCCAAGGCCCTCAAGTTCAGCTCAACTGGTATCTTCGCTGCACTGGGTGCCCTCAGACACACACAGGTGACGCAGTGGAGCACATGCACACACATGTGATGCACATACACGTGAAGGGCACGTTCACACGTGTGCACATGACATGCATGCACACACATAGGAGGTGGACGTGTAACACACACTCCCGTGCACACACAACGCACCTTCTGTATCTCTGGGGCAAGACCTCCAATGCAGAGATTCTCCAAGGCTTTCAACTGAGGAAGAGAACTAGAATCTGACTAACTCATTTGAAGTCTAAGGATATTATTGAGTCATTTTTTTCTGGTAGGGGAGAGGGACATTGTGCCTGCAGTACTTTTTCACCTGGAGGATTCTGTGCCAGGTCACACACTGCACACCTAGCCCCAGCCAGCTGTCCCTGCAATCACACCTCAAAATAAAAAAATAAAAAAGAATAGGGTTGGCAAAAGGGTTATCATCCCCACTAGTCAACCAACCTAAAGTGCAGGTCCTGCTCACAGCAATAATTTTGTATAAGAAAAACAAGACAACTTCTTTGCAGAAAAGTCACTCCAATTAATTAAATTTAATTTAAATTGATTTAAATTGAATTAAATTGATTCTCATCAAGGACAGTGTTTTCATAGGCCTTGCCCACCTGCCGCCACGCTTCCTAATGCAAATCTTAGGTGGAACATTTTGGGGGAAGCTGAGATGCTGGGCCACCGAGAAAATGAATCACAGTTCTCCTTCTCAGCCATGAACACACTTCCACAAAAGAGTGTCTTCAAGATAAAATAAGTCCTCCCTTCATCCGCCGATCCCACCCCGGTCCATTTCCATGGCTCAGGATGCCTACCCTACATCAGCTCGTCCCGTGCATTTTAAGTACCAGCCAGTACGTGATGGGGAAGAATGTCTCCTTACAGCCTTTTTCGATGAACAGGATTCTCCAGAGTTCATTCTCAAGATTATCTAAAGTTAGCTTAGTCCCAGTTGCACTGCCAACTTGGGAGTCTAGACACTTGTGGAGCAAAGGCTCAGACTGGATGAAGACTCACTCTGGCTTCCACTTAAACGCTTTTTTGCAGATTAAAATCGTCTCCTACATTCCGATAGTACACAGAGTAATCAAAGTTCATGAAAAAGATCATGGAAACATCGAATCTCTGACTAAAGGAGATAATATTAAAGTGGATGATAGAGGTTTGCACAAAGAAGGCAAGAACTGGCTCGAAAAAAAAGACGTGGTGGGGAGAGCCAGAGGGCTTTTACCATAGTTGGTACTGTCACCATAATAATGAATGACTATCCGAAATTCAAGTATGCTGTTTGGGCGGTAATGGGTGCATGCATGTGTGTTTCTAAAACGTGAATCCTAGAATGAAAAGAAGTTCCTGGGACCAGACTCAAATAAGATCTGTTGAAGAAAAGAAAAAGTAATATATTTGAAATGTTCCACTTTCTGTATAAAAGGAAAAACAATGTGGAGACGTTTCTGTCTTGCTCGAATAAATGATTCATCTTTAAACAAAATAAAATAAAATAGTCCCCTCAGTAGCTCTCCCAGGTGGATGGGCCCGGTACTGTTTATCGCAGGCTCGTTCCGGGAAGCGACAGACCACAGCTGTTTCACTGTCCTTCCCTCCTGCACCTTCACGCGACCCCCTCTGCTTGCTCCCAGCTCCGAGGGCTTGAGGACTGGAAGGTGGCACCCGTCGCATCCTCAGCCCCACGGCGTGTCGCTGGGGGCTATCTCTGCAACCAAGGAAACCCATTCCTCCTCAATCTTGAACAGAACAGCTCTAGAACAGCCGAGCAGACCCAGAATCTGGTTTGCCATCGGCAACATGGCCCTGGGCTGTTGGGCCAACATGGAGACGGGTATTTAGAGGGTTTGGGATCTCCGAGGGCTTTCCTACAGCCTCCGAGACTGACAAAGTAAATCCTAATTGCTAGAGAAGAACCAAAGCAAGGCACGGAAGTGGCAGCTCCATTCTTTTTTTGTTTTGTTTTGTTTTGTTTTGTTTGCGGGCCTCTTGCTGTTGCGACCTGCATCGGCAGGCGGACTCTCAACCGCTGTGCCACCAGGGAAGCCCGGCAGCTCCATTCTTAAAGGGTGTCAAGGTCAGTAAGGGTCCAGAGGTGCAGTCAAGACAGGGGACGGGCTGCCTTTGAGCAGCCCACGTTTCTTAAAACTTAGCCTATCAGAGTGCGTTTCCTTTACTTCCTCTGTCCATCTTTCCAAATAGTGTTCGCTAATATTTACATTTAAAATTTGAAATTTTTGAAATGATTTCTCCTTTTGAGCATTCCACCTGCCCACCTTTAAATAAAGAGGGACACTTCATTCTCAGAAAATGAAGCTGGGGGACGTCCCTGGTGATCCAGTGGTGAAGACTCTGAGCTCCCAGTGCAGGGGGCCCAGGTTCGATCCCTGGTTGGGGAACTAGATCCCGCATACGTGCCACAACTAAGACCCAGTGCAGCCACATAAATAAATAAATAATTTTAAAATTTAATTTAATTTATTATTTTTGGCTGCATCGGGTCTTCGTTGCTGCGCCCAGGCTTTCTCTAGTTGCGGCGAGCGGGGGCTACTCTTCGTTGCAGTGCGCGGGCTTCTCACTGCGGTGGCTTCTCTTGTTGCGTGCGGAGCACAGGCTCTAGGCACGCGGGCTCAGTAGTTGTGGCGCACGGGCTTAGTTGCTCCACGGCATGTGGGATCTTCCCGGACCAGGGCTCGAACCGGTGCCCCTGCACTGGCAGGCGGATTCTTAACCACTGTGCCACCTGGGAAGCCCTAAATAAATTTTTTTATTTTTTAATGAGGCTGGGAACGGATTTTGAAGGAAACAGCAGAGAGGCGTGTACTCCTGCGGGTGGATGGTCCAGAGCCAGGCCTCGTTCATTCTTCTTCCCCGTCTGCTCCATCCTTTCCATCACTGCGCAGCCTCAGACAGAAGCAGTTTAATACGTGGTTAAGCGGGAGGACAAGGTTCCCAGTTAGAACCACCTGCTAACGAGGACTGGTTTCCCATCTGTTTGGAGGAGGAAACCAGCCAGCGCAGCCCCACAGGGCCACAGAGCTCACCCTATCTGATCCCGAGTAGGCTGCGCAGCAGAAACGAACACAACGTCGTGAAGCAACTACGCTCCAATAAAAATTTACAAAAAGAAAGTAACGGCAGACGATTCAACTACCCAGAATGATCTGAAAGCTTTTTCCCCAGGAAGAGTCTCCGTTCCGTTCGAGTTTCCAGCAGCCTGGGAACCATCTCACTAGGGAAGAACAGAGTGCGGAGCGTGTGGTGTTGATGTTTAGAACGCGGTGAAGATCGTCTAGTGGGCAGTGCATTTTTCCTAAATTATCCTTCACTCCTGTTCCATAGTTAATCTATCCATCACTCCCCAGCTGTCACTCACCATAAACAACAAGAGGTTTTGACAAACAGTAGACCAATCATCATCAAAGGAGACTGAAGACTCTTCACACACGCTCTCACGTGCAATTCACCCCCTTTTCTGTTCCTTTGAGAGGTCCCAGCATTGTTCCTGGCCCCCCCCCCCTTTCTGAAGGTGGTGGACATAAAGAAATTCCTTCCATGCTCTACGCATATGAGGAAACCTGGGACATCCAGAAAAAGCCTTCAGCAGCCCCAGTGGCTAAAAAAAGTTTTAATTATGTGCCCTGATGGATGGTTTTAATATGCCGAGCATAGGTGTGCACAGAAGCTAGATATTTTTACTATTCTCATGATACCTTGAATGTGGTTATTTCTGCTAATATGTCATTCCTGCACGTCCAGTATTTAGACAAAATAGCTAATACGGCTTGTGTTTTCAAATAAGCTGCACCAGCCTTGGTAATTGCCTGTGTTTCCTGTCAGATAAATGTACCTCGATCTTTGCTGTTATAATTGATCCTATATACTAGAAAGCAGAAAGCAAATATATTTTTAGTGACTTTATTTATTTTTGCAAGTGTACTGTTTTATAAACTGCCTTCACATGAAGTCACACTCTCAATTAAGGGACTTAGGGTGAAGTTTGTTCAAGACGCCCGCTATGCGGACTCACCTCGGTTCCCACCTACTTCTGGAAAAGACTTTAGAGATTCAGGAGAATGGGCCAGAGTACTAGGTGATGTAACCCACACTCCCCAGGTTTCCTAAAACGTGGAACTGTAAACTTTAGAATTTTACAATTTGTCTTAAAACTCCCAGCCCCCAAAAGAGTGTACAAAACATTTTCTAGATGTCTTAGCCATCATTTGTCCAGTAGCAAAAGAAAAACAAAAGGCTTAAAAACCACCACCGGTGAGTCCCATTTTGTACACAGACAGACGGTTTTTAACGGCCTCATCTGATTTCTTCCAGATTTTGTAACCTGATTTAAATAGCACGACTAAGTCATTGTAAAGCAGATGATGAAAGGGATGCTCTAAAAATGTCATAAAGACATGTCAGCTTTGCTGACAGCAAAACTGATGACAGAGAAATGTCAAGAGTTTTAAAATCAGGTCGAAGAAAATAACTTTTTATCACCGTCTCATCATTTCTTTCACCCCAAATCAAAACATAACAAAAATTTCCAGGTGCTTAAAACAGAATCTTAACTATGAATTAGACTGTTAAAATCAGAAAAGAAAATCAGCTAACTTTTGGATGCACTGAGTCCTGTTCTAAGCACTTTATATTCATCATTGCATTCAGTTACCGCAAGAGCTCTATGAAGTAGGTCCAACTGTTACCCCCATTCTATCTATGAGGAAACTGGGGCACACAGTACCTACATCACTTGCCCAGAACCTGATTTCTTAATCACATCACTGCACTTCCACCTATGGGAGGTGTGACCTGGAGCCTGGGCCTGACATTCCCAAGCCCCTGTCTCCCTGTCTGCAAAACAGGGATCACACCACCTACCTCCCAGAGTGGGGTGAAGACTGCCTAAAAAAAAATATTTTAAATAATTTATCACATCACCAGGTACACACAGGGGTGTCCAGTAAACATGAAATTCCCCTCACCTTGAATCGCAGCAAGAGAAGACCAGAAACTTTTGGGTTATTAAACCACCAACGATTTTCCACATTGGCTAATATTAAACCATGGCTTCTAATCCTGCCATTAGGAAAGCTCAGCTGGCACTAACACAACCGACCATGCGATGCAAGGTGAAAGCAAGTCCGGTGCGGAAAAGTCAATGCCTTATGTGTCTGCCGATGAGGTGCTACATGATTTCTATCTACACAGAGTGTTCCCTTCTGGCTAGAGGGCTTTCTTTCCTCCTCGGCTAAGCCTAACTAAACTTCGGTCTCTGCCCGAATGGACCAGGGATATAACGTCTTACCTCCGTAAACAGAGCCTCATATTGTCCAAGTGTTCTAGAAACTTAAGGGTTCACGGCATGTTCTAAATATCTGAGTTCTCTGTTCTTCCTCCAGGGTGAAAACATGGTTTGGCCTGGGGCCTGGCACTAAGCAGAGGGAGAGGATCACGCCATTAATCCAGGTCTATAACCATCTGTATCGCTCACGGGTCCAGCTGGAAACAGATGGCGCACTCAGAGGGGTTTAACTAAAATGAATGTAATGAAGGGGCTGCGTACAGAGGGGTGGGGAGGTGTCAGGGAATCAGCAAGAGATGGATGAGGAGCCCGGGGACCAGGTGAGGAAGGAAGGCTTCACCAGCCGAGTGAGAGCAGAAGCCATGAGGAAGGTAAGACCCAACGGGAGCTGTGCCTGTAAAGTAAATCGGCCAGAATCGCAGTGCATCGTTTTGCTCTCTTCCTGAGACAGCCTGGGACCTGGGACCTGGAACCCTTTGCTGCACTGCTTGAGACAGGCTGGGATCTGGGCCCCTTTGCTGCACTGCCTGCCCCCCAACACACGGTCTCCTCGAGCAACAAAATACAAAGAAACTGTAAGGGACTAAAAATAACTGCATGCATGCACAGTTGGGGCAAATTATGGACAGCAAGATACAAAAAGACCAAAAACACAACTGACACTTCTGAGGGGCTGGGAGCAAAAGCAGGGTGTCGGGAGCAAAAGCAGGGTACTGTGCAGGCCGCCTGCACACAGCACCACCAAGGAAGGGGGTGGGCAAAACCCCCAAGCCACCCCCCTCTGGCCCGACCCCTGGATATACCCCACCCTCACCACATATAAGGAACCAGCTCAAAGGGTGAGTGAGCAGGGGAACCTGTTACCTGTTTTCACTCTCCGCTGCTGCAGCAGGGACCCCAATAAAGCCTTGCCTGAATTTCTTGTCTGGCCTCTGATCAATTTCTATCGATTAAGGAGGCCGAGAACCCTGGTCGGGAACGCTCCGGGGCTGAATTCAACCAGAGCCGGAAGGTAAGAGGGCCAAAGGAGGTAGTGCAGAGAGGGCAGCCTCCAGAGAACGGCACAGAACGGATGGGCTGAGGGATGGAGAATCAGGATGTGGCCCCTCCTGAGACACCCCGCTTCCCGGGACCCCAGCACTCTCAAAGCTGCCCACCGTCTATTGGAATAGCTGGAGCAGGCTCATTAAAACTTCCACTGAGGTACAGGCATAACTGAGAGACCCTCGGGGCCTTCCAACGTTAGAAGCACTCTCTAAATTCTGAGAAGAAAAACTGGATTTTCAGAATATAACCATTGGACAGCTTGGGAGCTGCAGAGGGGATGAAGGGTTAGAGCAACACCCGCTCACACGGGATTCCAGGTGGTCAACACCCAAAGATTCTGCTTTGGGCATGGCCGATGCACAATGCAACTTTATGATCTCCCTTTGCAAGATGTAAACTCATCAGCACGACTTTTCAAATTCCAGGGTCAAGTACTGCACTCTTCCACAGCCGCCACCCATACCAAAAGCATATCAAAAAGCCCAGGCTATTCAATACATTTTAGTCAACTGGTGGCATTTTCCCCAAAACTCTATTTGCAAGTACCCAAACTGCAAATTTTCTGGAGCCTGAGGATTCAGAGTCTTTTATCATCCAGCTTTGGGCCAAGCAGGTTGTTTCCGATTTACCTAGTACAACTTCAAATACATCAAAAGCAAACAAACTTCACATCCCAGTAGAAATAGAGCTTCCTGCAAGCATACCTCCTCCTAAAAACCTGCAGTTTCCTCAGGGATCTGATTTCCCCAGTCGGAGTCTTTGAACTCTCAATGTTCTAAGACCTCCTTAGTTGACATTTATAATTTTAGGTTGTGTGAATCCCAGGATGGGACATGATCCTGACAATGGCTCATCCCTAGGAAAGGTAGACTTGAAATCTGCTTCCTCCCAAGCTATTTCTCCAGTTATGCTGTATCCAAGAGGGAAATATCCCACCAAACCGTCATCATTACAAGTGAATATGCTCAGGAGGCGGCTACGGGTGCCTGGCCACAGTACTTCTCTAGGTAAGGCAAGGGCAGGATTACTGTAATAAGACAACTTCTCTTATAGATCTGCCCTTAAGTTGAAAACATTCAGCCACACTGGAAGGGACCACCTTCCCTTGAACTTATCCTGACCCTCAGGATTGCTGTCCTGGAGTATCAATGTGTATGAACACATTCATACATAGCCCAGAAGCAACAGGATAAGGGAATAAGAAGGTTAAATGGACAAGAGTCTATTCTAATTCCATAAGTAACATTCAAAAGCCCAAACAGGGGCTTCGCTGGTGGCGCAGTGGTTAAGAATCCGCCTGCCAATGCCAGGGACACGGGTTCAAGCCCTGGTCTGGGAAGATCCCACATGCTGTGGAGCAACTAAGCCCGTGCACCACGACTACTGAGCCTGCGCTCTAGAGCCCGTGCGCCACAACAAGAAGCCACCTCAGTGAGAAGCCTGTGCACCACAACGAAGAGTAGCCCCCGCTCGCCGCAACTAGAGAAAGCCCACGTGCAGCACCAAAGACCCAACACAGCCAAAAACAAATAAATAAGTAAAATAAATAAATTTATTTTTTTTTTAATTCCAAAGAATTCACATATTTTGGGGGAGAGGGGAGGGCTGATCAGATTATGAATTAATTCAACATTTCTGAAATTAGAGTAATGAATCTATTCCTTTCTTTCACAGGAATTCTAAGGTAAGGTGTACTTTGAATATTTACAGATTTGTCAGCATACCAATAAATTACTTTGCTACAAAGTTAAATTATTGTTCATGCACTCAGCAAGTATTGAATGTCTACTGTGTGTCAGACACTGTTCTAGAAGCTGGGAATTTGATGAGATAAAAGACAGACGAGATCTCTGCTTTTTGTTGTAGGGGAGACACTCAACAAACAAAAGCACAAACAAGTAAACATGTAATCACAACACAGTGACAAACGCTATGATAAAAATACATAGACAGTAACGAGCGGTGCCTAAGGTCATGGACCCCAGAGCCAGACGGCCTGGTTTACATCTCAGCTCTGCTACTTGCTCAATCATCTGGGGCAAATTATACAATCTCCCTCGGCCCCAATTTCCTCTTCAATAAAGTGGAGATAAGAACAGGATCTAGTTCAGAGGGCTTTTTGTGAGAACTGAATAAGGTAATTCACATTCAGAGCTTATAACACTGGCTGACATATAGTGAGCGCTTTATAAATGTTAACGTTTCCTACTTTAGATTGGGGTGGCCCAGGCAGGCTTCTCAGAGGAGGCAACTGCCATGTGAAGATCTGGTAAAAGAAACAGTCAGAGCAAAGGCCTTAGAAAAGAATGAACCAAGCCTTGTTTATGAAACAGAAAGAAGACCAGTGAGGCTGGAATAGAGCGAGAGAGGGGTGGGATGGGATAGGGCCAGGTCATGCAGGGTCTTGAAGGTCTTTGATAGGAGTTGGAACCTGACCCAGAGGGCTGGGAAGCCACTGGAGGTTTGAAGCAGGGGACACACAAGGCCTGATTTATACTTTTGAAAGATTCAGCTTGCTTTTATAGTGAGGAGAGTCACTAACGGGACAGGAGGAGAAACAGGGGGAATTAGAAGGTAATTTGAGGGACTTCTCCAGCAGTCCAGTGGTTAAGACTCGTGCTTTCACTGCAGGGGGCGCGGGTTCGATCACTGGCCTGGGAACTAAGATCCTGCGTGCCACGTGGGGTGGCCAAAAAAAAAAAAAA
>RJWK010015856.1:0-35964 GCA_004363435.1 Platanista minor | reverse complement strand
ACATCAAAACTACAATGAGATATCATCTCACACCGGTCAGAATGGCCATCATCAAAAAATCTGGAAACAATAAATGCTGGAGAGGGTGTGGAGAAAAGGGAACACTCTTGCACTGCTGGTGGGAATGTGAATTGGTACAGCCACTATGGAGAACAGTATGGAGGTTCCTTAAAAAACTACAAATAGAACTGCCCTATGACCCAGCAATCCCACTACTGGGCATATACCCTGAGAAAACCGTAATTCAAAAAGAGTCATGTACCAAAATGTTCACTGCAGCTCTACTTACAATAGCCAGGACATGGAAGCAACCTAAGTGTCCATCATTGGATGAATGGATAAAGAAGATGTGGCACATACATACAATGGAATATTACTCAGCCATAAAAAGAAACGAAATGGAGTTATTTGTAGTGAGGTGGATGGACCTAGAGTCTGTCATACAGAGTGAAGTCAGTCAGAAAGAGAAAGACAAATACCGTATGCTAACACATATATATGAAATCTAAGAAAAAAAGAAATGTGGTGAAGAACCTAGGGGCCAGACGGGAATAAAGACACAGACCTACTAGAGAATGGACTTGAGGATATGGGGAGGGGGAAGGGTAAGCTGGGACAAAGTGAGAGAGTGGCATGGACATGTGTACACTACCAAACGTAAAATAGCTAGCTAGTGGGAAGCAGCCACATAGCACAGGGAGATCAACTCGGTGCTTTGTGACCACCTGGATGGGTGGGATAGGGAGGGTGGGAGGGAGGGAGATGCAAGAGGGAGGAGATGTGGGAACATATGTATATGTATAATTGATTCACTTTGTTATAAAGCAGACACTAACACACCATTGTAAAGCAATTATACTCCAATAAAGATGAAAACAAAATACAGAGATAACCAACTTTTACAAGAAATATGTAAACTGGGAACAGTTTCCATAATAATAATTATGGGTACCATGCATTGCATATATATTTTGTGCTAAGGGCCTTTTCACATTTTGCAGTTAAATAAAGATCAAAAGTAATATATGTAAACACATGTTCCAGTGCCTGGCGCATTTTAAGGACTCGATAAATGAAGTTTTTATTTAGGATAATAGATGCTACCATTTAATCTTCACAAGAACCCTGTGAAATAAGACTTTTAATACCTCTGTTTTACTGATGGAGGAACTGGGCTGAGTGTTCTGATGGGTGACACAGAAATGGTGTGAGAGGCAATTTGATGAAACACCTATAGGGCAGGTGGATTTTATGTGTTGCTGTTTCTTTAGGGCTAGAGCCGGAGCCCAGGAGAAGCAGGGACCAGAACGCAGTCATTTATCTCTTGCCTCCTATCTCCCTGCCTTCCCTCCCATCTGGAATGGCCCCAGCCGACAGAAGCACTCACACTGCTGCAGGCACTTGCATCCCTCTGCCCAGGACACACCCTCTAAGGCTCCAAAGGACAGGTTTGTTTTCCTTCTCTTTGTTCTTCTGTGTTTCACCTTTTCCTCTCTCTCACCCCGCTCCTCGTCCTCCTTC
Source organism: Platanista minor (assembly GCA_004363435.1). Lineage (NCBI taxonomy): Eukaryota > Metazoa > Chordata > Mammalia > Artiodactyla > Platanistidae > Platanista > Platanista minor. The sequence goes on along the minus strand of RJWK010015856.1, from coordinate 34,443 downwards.
AGTTTTAAGTTCCCAGAGCTCAGTACCTGGCAAGGGCTTCACTTAAAACAACAGCTACATTAGCTTTCCCTCAAAATTGTACTGGGACTAGCAATTTCCAACTCCGTATGGTCCTCTGGGACTACACAGCCACATTCCTCCTAGAGTATTGCCACCGGTCACAAAGTGTTACAGCTGGGCACTGCAGGGTAAGCCAGGAAGGGACAATGTTGATAGAATGTGTCAAGTCTTTTGGCCAAAATGACCTAACTCTGGTCTTAAGACTGAATAAGGCTCTATAAGTCCACAGCTATATCTACACTACAGAAAGCCAGAGAGGGAGGCGAAAGAGGGGAAAACACCTCTTTACAGAGGAATGCCAGCAAATAAATATACAAGGAGTGAAATAATTAGAAAGACCACCATTTTGCAACCACCACTGTAACTGATTCTTTTAAGGAGTGTCAACTGATGCTAAAATCATTCAGTGGAGAATGGACTATTCACATAATATCAACGTATCACAGAACAGTATAATTATTAACTACAAATGGAAAAGGCACTCTTTCAGTAGATAAATCTGGTGGAGAGCACCTTAACAGAGCCATCCAGTGGGACAAACTGACCTTGTCTGTCTCCTGATAAAGACACACTGGGAAGGAGACCAAACATTACCTGTCTAGTTTTATTTCCAAATGTTAGACCAGAACTTACTCATGAGGAAATAATCAAATAAATGCAGATGTGTAAATATTATGACAGACAAAACTGCCCAGTCTGTTTAGAAACACCGACTCATGAAAGACAAGGAGAGACAGGGGTGGTCTGTAGATAAAAGTCTAAGTAAGGCAACATAATCACAAAACTTAGATAGGATGCTTCATTTCTACAAAAGCACATGTAACAGTCATTACTAGTACAATAGGGAAAATTAGGTTATGAATTTTATATCTTGTAATATTAATATTTAATTTATTAATATTAATTTAAATAAAATTAAAATAATGTTAGTGTTGATATCAAGTTTATTGTCTTTGATAATATTGGGGGTATGCAGAATGTTTTGTCCTTGGAAAATATGTGCTACAGTGTTTGGGGGAAATAATGTCATGATATCTGATCATATTTTCAAATGGTTAAGAAAAAGCTTCAAAGTGATAACCGCTGGATCTAGGTAAGGTCGTATGGATGTTCACTGCGCCATCCTTTCAGGGTGGGAGTAGACTGAAAATTTTAATACTTAAATGATGGAAAATTTTACTGGGGTTATAAGAGGGAGGCATGTTACCGACAAGGAGAAAAAAATTTTTTAAACAGAACTGAGTAGACATGATGTTAATAGATTTCAAATAAATTTTTTTTTTAAATAACAGTTGTATACCTACCAGTATGCAAACATATTCAGATATATTTTAATGTAAAAGGGAAAAAGGAAAGAACGTTGTAGTCAGAATGCTTATATTCATGTGTAGAAAATAAAACTAACTTTACAATATACTTTTATTTTTCCTCCTAAATAGCCTTCCTCCAGAAGAATCTTCCAAAACCAGCAAAGAGCTCATGAGTGTGGTAAAGGGAAATGGATTTGTAGGGAGAGACAGGAGGGAGAACTTTGATTTTTGTACCTTGTTCATTTTTATTAGATTCCTGTATTCAAATAAATTAAAATTTAAATGATTATTTTGGTATAATTATTATGATACCTTTCAGGACACTTTAAAATAAATCCATACATAAATCTGTTGGATACAAACTTAAGAAAATTATCAATAAAAATAAACAATATGCAAAGTTTGACATAGAACTCACAGACTGAAAGCAGGTTTCTGATCAAGAAAAACGATTTCCAAAGTGCAGAGGAAAAATAACTGAAAAACTAGAACTTTCTAACCAGCTAAGCTGCTATTCAAGAGGGAAGGTAAAACAGATGTTTTCAAACCAACGACTCAACACCACACAGGCCTCTCCAGTAAAGACAGTGTCTTACTTCAGCAAGAAGAGATACAAACACAAAAAGGTGTGGGTACAGATTGAAAGAAGTACCTGAAACTGACAAGAAAAGTCTGTTAATTTAACTAATACTATGAAAAATGAGAAAGGGGCTGTAAAGCCAACCAAAAAAGGAAAAATATTGTAAACAAATATAAGCAGATAAACTACAAATTTTAATAAACAAGGAAAGCATGCAAGCCCTGGTGTTTGTCCTGAGAGAAAAGCTTGATAACTTTAAATGTGGTAAGATAATTTGTTGGTAAGTTTGTCAAAAAGTTAAACGCATCCGATATTCCCTGGTGGCGCAGTGGTTGAGAGTCCGCCTGCCGATGCAGGGGACATGGGACCGTGCCCCGGTCCGGGAAGATCCCACATGCCGCGGAGCAACTGGGCCTGTGAGCCATGGCCGCTGAGCCTGCGCGTCTGGAGCCTGTGCTCCGCAACGGGAGAGGCCACAACAGTGAGAGGCCCGCGTACCGCAAAAAAAAACAAAAACAAAAACAATCAAAAAAAAAAAGTTAAACGTATCCAAAGAATTGTTATACTGGGTTTGCCTGTTCAGTACCACAGCCCTGCCACAAATGCTGTTTGGGGCACTTGCAGTGTGGCCGGTCCAAACGCAGAGGTGCCTTAAATGTAAAATACACACGATTTCAAAGACTTGGTGAGGTGAAAATAGCAACCTGGAAGATCAGTTTTATAAAATTTATTTGTCTCTGAGTTCTCAGAATAGACCAACTATTGTTCCCTGAATGTGAAGGGTAAATTTACTAATAGACTGATGCAATGCTTCTCAAATTGTTTGGATTCAAGACCCCTTTCCAACTTTAAAATTTAAAAATGAGCGAAAAAGCAAACCCATTTTTCTGCTCCTGTAAGCCTGTGAGAGAGAGAGAGGAAGAGGGAGGGGTTCAGCCTGAGAAGGGTGATGATGACTTCTGTGAGGTTCCCACTTACCGAACTCCTGACCACTTCTGATACGTTATCTCAATCGAACCATATTGCAAACATATAGCATATTTTATTAAATAAGTACAATTAACTATCCTTTCAATAGATTATGCCATCAGATTCAAGACAGCCTATGAAATGTGCTCAAATATTAGCCTGAAGTATTAGCCTGAAGTTTAAAGCCTATACTCTTAACCACTACTTTATATTAAAACCAGTTTTGCCTTATGGGTTTTACCTCAAGAAATTGAACATGTTAGATTAGGTTATCCTTTAACTGATATGTCCATATGGAAAAACCAAAGTCGATAGACCAGGTACATCGTTTGTTTCAATAAAAATGGTACTTTTATATATATAGTCCAGTTAAACATAACATAGAAAAATGCTTAATGATTTCTAATCTTCCAACTTTTCTCTACCACTTCTGAATTTAATCGACATTAGTCTTAAAATATTTGTGGTTCTCCCACACACACTCTTGGACCATGCGGATCTGCCCTCTTCCCTGCAGGTTCCTCACCACGTGCCTCACCCTCCCCTTCAGACATTCCAAAGCCGTGCCAGTCTCCCGTCAGGAAGCGGGGTCTTTGCCCACCTTCACCTCAAGCTACAGCATCTTGAACGCCCCCGAGGCTAAGCCACCTGTTTAGACAGGACTGGACGTGTCAGACCCTCCTCCCCGCTGGAGCCAGTCACAGACACCACCACACGTGACAGAGTTCTCAGTGCCCAGTACAGTGACTGGATGGAAGGGTCTCACAAAAGTATTTCTTTAACTGAACTAGTTAATGAAAAAAATCATCTGGAGATTTTTGGGGAAGCTGGAGAAATAGGTTCTATTTTTAAATCTTCCACACATTTTTGTATGAATTTAGATGAGCCAATTTATTTAAATTATATAAATCCTTGGTTTAATTTTTATCAAACTAATACATGTTTAAAATGAAGAACTCAATTAGTAGTGAAATCGATTTATCATTAAAAAACACACCCGGGGCTTCCCTGGTGGTGCAGTGGTTAGGAATCCGCCTGCCAAAGCAGGGGACACGGGTTCGAGCCCTGGTCCGGGAAGATCCCACATGCCGCGGAGCAACTAAGCCCGTGAGCCACAGCTACTGAGCCCAAGTGCCACAACTACTGAAGCCCTTGCGCCTAGAGCCAGTGCTCTGCCACAAGACTAGCCACCGCAATGAGAAGCCCTCGCACTGCAATGAAGAGTGGCCCCCGCTGGCTGCAATTAAAGAAAGCCCGTGCGCAGCAAAGACCCAACGCAGCCAAAACTAAAATAAATAAATAAATTTATAAAAAAACAAAACAAACAACAAAAAAAACGCACACCCAACCACAGTTCTTCCTGTTATTTCTCAACACTCCAGCTTATCAGACACAACTGTACTTAATTCTCTTACCTGAATCGTCCAGTGATTACTCCGTATTTATTTTTTTAAGAGACTTATACTATTCTTTATAGATTCATCAATTTGGGGACATGAATTTCTTTTAAAGAGAGTGACAATGTGGCTCTTTTATGTGTTCTTTGTTCTTCCCATCCTCCTAGTATAAGCAGAGCACTCCATTAGTTAAAACCAGGGTGACTTTTCACTGTGGAGTCTAGTAATGTATTAAAATTGCATTCACCTTCCTGCAGAGTTATTTTTCTTGCATTAATAACTACCTTATTTTATTTGCAAATTTTCTCATACACATCTTCATTTTCTGTGTATTCCATCTACTCCACTATTTTTTGAGTAAAACATCTTCCTTTCCTGGGAATTCCACATTTTCCATTTTTTTGCATGCAGCCTTTCTCCAGAATTCTCCAGCTCCCTGCTTCCATATGGAAAGGTTGCTCCAAATGGCTACTGCATGGCCAGCAGGGCCCTGCTGAATCCAAGTCTCCTGGAACCAATATCTTTCTCTTTCTTGGATTACATCTTTGTTGTGAAAGAGCACATCCTCCAGGGGTTTGTAAATGCCCATACTCAGTCCTGAAGTTCTACTGGAAAATCCTATTCATTTCCATTTCAAAGGATCTGAATAAATCACATTATTCAGCTCCAGGAAAAGGGAAAGCCATCATCTGGGGACAGTAAGTGCAGCGTCTGAAGCACCCGTTCCTGGTCAGCACCGTCATGAGCACTGATGAGAGGATCTGACGCCCTTGCTGGAGATGTCCCCCCACCCGCCAGCCCTCCCTGACAAGCCCCAACACTGAGCAGTTCACACACGGAAGTCACTATGGTGTGGATGGATTTAGGCTGCAATCATGGTGGCTTGGGTCGATCTGGAGAAAGGAGGCCCATGATATAATGGAAAAAGTACTATCTGCAGTGTAGATAGACTGGATTTGAATTTGGACTCTTCCTTACTGGCACATACCTAACACAGGTTTATTCACCTTTCTCCTCAGTTTCTCCACCTTTTAAATCAGTAAACTATACCTATCTCAAAAGTGTGGCAAGGATTAAATAACAGTATATTACATACAGCACCTTACACCAGCCAGGAACAGGCTGGACTGATGCACTGCAGTCAGTAAGTTAGAGTGTAAGTTCAATGAGGGCAGGTTTTTTTTTTTAATTACTGTATCTCCAGCGCCGAGAACAATGTTCAAATTATGCATTTTTTGGTCACGGGAGTACATTTTGTCACTCTCCTCAGCTTCTTTATCCGAAGAAGATCACATTCAGTTGTGTTAGATCAGACTACTGACCCTAATGGTGAGCCTTCAGGTATTCTAGAAAAGAAGCTTCTTTGTATTCCTGGGAGAATTATTTTAGGATATTGTTTGTCACAATATCCTAAATTTTAATATTTTTCAAAATAAAATATCATTTGCTTTTAATTCGTTTATTTAAATTTGAATACTGTGCAATCTTTTAAAAGTTAGCTGTTTGAATAACTGGTATAACTACTATAATCATTTAAAAAATCAAAGAAACCAGAGTCAGGGGCTATGCAAAAAATTATTCTTCCAACTGACAAAAACAACACCTCACCCTTGCTCTAAACATATCTGGAATTTATTTTGGAAGTTAATGATCTCTCTTCTATTGAGAAATAATTGTTTAGCTGTGATATCAGTGTAAGACGAAGAATAAAAATAGAGTACTAAAAGAAGAAACTACATAAGCTTGAGCATAGCTAGAGTCATAACCTCTCCATCACTTGTTCAATACTTAAACATGCTATATTCTAAGTTATTCAGTTGCTTTAAATTCTGTAATCGTTGTGGTCAAGAAAAGTGATTTGTCACTCTGTGAGGCTGGAAATTAACAACGTATCTCTGTGGTATTTAATCCATCAGGACTACCGGTGATTAACATTAAATCTAGCCCCTATTAATAGTTATGATGATATTGAAAATGTTAATTTAAAGAAGGAATCAGAATTGGAAGCTTTGCTCACTATTGCAAAGCGAATATAGCTGCTCTGCTGAGACACAAGCTCCAGAAGTATATCAGAAACCCAGTGCTGAGAAGTGGGAAGTGTGCTTCAGTGACTGACTGAACCCTGGGAGAAGAGAAACTTCTGGGGTAAAGTAACTTAACAGACTTCAGAGAGAACGGATGGAGAAGGGCCAACTGCTGAAAAACCTGTAGGGGACCAGCAGAAACGTCTTAGAGAAAGCGGGCTTGCTGTGAGTTTCTGCACAATGCCTGCTGGATCTGGCAGCGTTTGGATCAAAGTCTTCCAGGACTAAAATGGATTAGCCTTCCCCAGGGCAGTCCCATGTAAGAAACACACAAGCCAGGTGTGCTTCTGACATGAGTACTGAGCAAAGACTGCCTCCGCCACGGGCAAGGGCTCAGAGGATGCCTAGGGCGTGGAGCAGGGCTCTAGGAGAGACAGGTTTTATATAGCCACTTGGAATATTTAGACACACCATTTCAGTACCCATGCTATTATTTACCCTCTTCTATTTTCAAAATGCTGATTGCCACCCATACAGTTGTTTGAAAAGCAATGACATAAAAGCTGGTATCCAAATAGCCTTCTCCAAGTGGTGCCCAGGAAGGGCCGTGTCAGTCTGCTGGACTGGTGACGAAGCACCAGCTGTGGCAGGAAGTGTCCAAAGTATGTGTCTCAACTTCCCGCGGTCACGAAGGTCACCAGCTTTGACACTATCAAAAGTCCTACTGTCTACATGTTCTCCACTTTATGACCCTAATCCAGATGACCTCTTAGTACCACTTTTTTTTGTTTGTTTGTTTGTTTGTTTTTTTTGATACGCGGGCCTCTCACTGCTGTGGCCTTTCCCATTGCAGAGGACAGGCTCCGGACGCGCAGGCTCAGCGGCCATGGCTCACGGGCCCAGCCGCTCCGCGGCATGTGGGATCTTCCCGTACCGGGGCACGAACCCGTGTCCCCTGCATCGGCAGGCGGACTCTCAACCACTGCGCCACCAGGGAAGCCCTTAGTACCACTTTTTAACAGGTCCCACTCAAGAAAGAACACACCAAACTCATTCACATTATATTCTTCTTTTTTAAAGCAAGTGACAAAGACCCAGAAGTTACTAGTTTCCAGCATTCATGAAAACTCAAGAACATCTTCAATTTATGTTAAGCCAGAGATGTATTACCATTAACACATGAACATCTTTCACTACTAAATACTGAAAAAAATTCAAAGTGTTTTTGGGGAAGGTTCGGCCTGACAGTGCTAACTTCCCAGCAGCCTGACACTACTTGTCTTCCATTTCAAATGCAATGGAAAAGCAGACCCACGCCAGGGACCCACCAGGATCCCACAGGAAAGTCATTACCTGATTCAGAGACCTTGACTATAACACAATTTGGATGGATTAAACCCAAAAGGCGGTTTGACGGGTGAACAAATCAAAGAAAGCACAGGTGCTGTAGTAGATACGGCTCAGACACCTGAGAAGTGGTGAGGTAAGAGCCAGAGGCCAAGCTTGGGCACAGGGAGGCCTGAGGGGAACCCCCAGCCCCCAGTGGGGCAGCTGGCTGTTTCTTCGTGTCAGTTAACTGAATCTTATGGCTGGGATATTGTAGCAATTGATTCCAGTAGACTCATCCCCGATGTTAGGGAGTACTACACAGGAGAGTGACTTAGAACCTCACTGAGCCACAGAAATGGTAGCTTAGGATTGCCTTGGTGTGCCTGCCTGCTAACAAAAAATGTGTATGCGTGACCTGACAGATCTTATGGCTTTCATTTTAAAAATTCAGCCATGAGACAGGTATTATAATGCAAACTCACTAGTCTATAAAAGAACAAGTTGGATGCAAACTTTGCTTCTGGCCATTGAATAAGTTAAAGTTACCTGCTGAGATGTCTAAAGCTTTTAACCAATATCTGCGGAAGAGATTTTAAGATTTTTCAGAGGCCTAGTTTCCAAAATAGCCTTTCTTTTTTATTTCCTTCTGATAAGAATTATCTTGGTTGCTGAAGATGAGGTAGGACCCTTATTTGATAGGGTTTGTTCAAATGGCACAGAGAAAGAATCCAAGTTCCACCCAGAAGGACTTTTGCTCCGGAAGTCCAGATTTTTACAATATCTGAAAGCCTTTTGACATGAATAGGGGGAAGATTGGTAGAAAGGATAGGCGGGTTTTGAATTGTTTCTAGAGCTTAATTTCTGTTCTTGTAAAGAGTCCATTTGTGAGACAATACGGTTATTTTTATTTCCTCAAAGAACTGGGCAGCAACCTGAATGGTGTGGAGGCTGCCCCATCCAACTATACAATCCTCAGTTTGCTTCTCTTTACTAGGGAAGATCTGCAACTAAGATGGAAAATTCCCGACTGATTGGTTTAAGATTCTATTTCTGCGAAAGCCAAAACTGTACTTAAGTCCCAGTTTGGTGACCATCCTGGCTTCTTCTTGTTCCCAGAGCCCCAGACTCCGGGCATGTGGCAGCGTCCCTCCCGGCTTCACATGGCTTCTCTTCGTCTCTTCACATCATCTTCTTACTGTGTGTGTCTGGGTCCAAATTCTCCCTTTTTATAAGGACATCAGTCATATTGAATTAGGATCCACCCAAAGACCTCATTTTTATCTGGATAATCTCTGTAAAGATCCTATAAAGGTCCAATAAGATCACACTCTGAGGTGCTGGGGGTTAAGATTCCAACACAGCTTTTTGGGAGGAATACAACTGAACTAAACATAGCAATGAGACTTAATTCTGAAAACAGGAATATAAAGGTTAATTTATACATTGTTTGCCTCAGACGTTTCTGCAAGTTAAAAATAAATGTCTTATTATGAACCATTTTAATTTAATTAGTCTCTAATCTTTGTGTTAAATAGACAGAAGCAGGAAATAGCAGTTCTTTCCTAAGATACACGTTTGAACAATAACCAAATTGCTAAATGTTTTTAATTTTCCCAATTTTCTATCCTTGCTTTTATTTAATATGAAAGATTTCAGGCAACACATCTTCTTCATTGATGTGCCAGGATTTTTTTAAATTTGTGGCATAAAATTATCATACTCAATTACCAAAAGTTAAAAAGACAGCTTAAATAGAGATGCATAATTGAAAAAGAAAAGGCCCACAGAAGCGTTTTGTATTTTTAGTCCCCAAATTAATTGAAAGCATATTTCTGCTCTCTTAGACACTGCTCTTCTGCCTTAGAGCTGCCGGAACTCTTTCTTAGGCTCTTCCACAAGGACCGTATTTCAAAACCTATCATCTCAAATTTCTAGTTGAAATGATTTGTTCCGCTAGCATCAGTTATAGTCTCCTGGTCTATAGTTAACTCTCTCCAGTCTGACTATCCAATTCTGTCAAGCTCTGTGCTTCACAAAACTATATTTATACTTTCAAGGTTATTAAGGCTTATTTTATATGCCCTGATTTAAACTGACTTTCCCCCAAATCCTAGAGGCAAACGTTCTCGAGAGAATGATTCACTTCCAGACACCTGCCTGGTGCCCAGAGGGGCTGAGGCATGCTAGAGTGACTCTATTTCTGCAAAGGATGGAAGAGAGAAGGTGTCTGCTGCCTAGCAACGCTGTCCTCAGGACCACCGGAGAAAAGCCTCCATGTCAGAGGGACAGTGTCAGTAATTCTGCAGTGCTAGGGACACAGAAGGAAAAAATCTACTTTAGCTACCTGGTACAAATCCAGGACATGTAGGTATGTTTGTAGCTATCATGGATTAGACAGTCATATGCCTTTTCAATTGTATGAAGTTTGTAGATGGAAAACAATTTGTAGAGTCAAGTTACTTAAAACTGAAATTATCAGGCTCTTCTTTTCTGCTTCTAGCTCCTCATCTTCAAGTTATTTCAGGAGATATTAACTCATTATTAGTAGGTACAGTATGAGGAGTGAAATGCAAATGCTTTTCTCTTACTGAAAGATGTCCTGAAAACAGAACCAATGAAATCCCCAATTTTAGCTAAAATTGGCTGAGTATTTGCATGGTCTGTGGGTGTCATTCAGTTGTGACTGTCACCCGGTACCTCACATAATGCATCAAGATTGTGAAATAGATGAGGCACAACAAGCCATCATCTTTCCCCTGTTAACACTTTACTCAAAAGCTTGAGTTGAAAACAAACCCATCCAAAATCTTGAAAATTATTTAAATGCATAGACTATACAAGCAGAAGCCTTGACACCCACTGGCTATACAAAAAAAGTATGTAAAAAAGAGCTTCTTTATTGTAAAGTTTGTTTTCGGACCTTAAGAATGGCTCCAACATAAAAGTTTAGTTTACTGATAAACAACAAGGTCCTACTGTATAAGCACAGTGCTAAACCTGTGCTAAACCATATGGAAAAGATAAACCATAAAGGAAAAGAATTTTAAAAGAACATATAAATATGTATAATTGAATCACTTTCCTGTACAGCAGAAATTAACACAACAGTGTAAGTCAACGCTCCTTCAATTAAAAAAAGAAAAATGTTTAGTTTACTAATAAATCACATCCATAAACAATTTTTCCCAATAAATAAATGTCACTGAATTTGCCTAATTCTTCTTTGGAAGAACAACAGATTTTGCCTTCTCTTCCTTTGTAGCCTGAGATACAATTAATTAAGGCATTAGGACTTGAATACTTTGAACTTATTCAATGGTTTCCAATGCAGATTGATTACCCCCTCTTTTTTTGTACAGCTAATTTAGCAGGAACAAGAATGCCTGCCCTTCCAACCCATTTCAAAGTAATTCAGTGTTGACAATGGCCAGTCACATTCAGTAGGAAGGGCTGCATTTATCCAGGTGTGCCCTTTAATTGTTCTGTGGTCAGAAACACTACACAGGTGGTTAGGATTATTAATATGCAATTTCTAAGTTATAGACTAGCAGCAACAGCTTAATTCTTCAGAGGAACAGAGGAAGGGAGGAAGAATGCTGTCCTTAAACTCAGGACCACAACCAGAGCCTACCTGGAAGAGGGGGTGGGTAGGTGGATGTGTGGATACGAGCTGTGGACTGTGTAAATCAATTTACCTGGGTTTTGAGGGGTAAGACAAAGACTGTCGCCCACCGTTCAGTTCTACAGATCAAGTCATTAGCCACTGAAATCGCTGCCACGAGACAGAACACCATGAAAGGAATTCAGGACGAAAAACAGGATAAGGTACACTGTGCTTTGGAAAAACAGGCCCCTTAGAGAAAGATACCTTAGGAAAAAATTGCAATGACCCCAGATTCTTGCACCTTCCCATGCACAGAAAAGCACTAAAATCATTACCTGGGATACCTGTCCCTGGGGACTAGCAGTGGCCTTTGACTGAGATGTATGCGTGCTAGACTGAAAGTAGCGCTCTGGCCAAAACCACTTACATCCTGGCTCCTCCCTTTCCTCTTGGGAGCATTTGCTCAGAGCTACTGAAAGGCTCTTTCCCTGGGAACAGCCCCAGTACGGTCCCTGAGTAAGACACAGCTCTTAGGTTGGGTGTTTTATTTCAAGGGACAGAAGGTAATTTAAATTAATGATGCTCCTCATTCTGTCCTTTTTTAGTGCTCCTGGTCTGTATTTCCTTCCCTCAGACAGGCTTAGATCCTGGAAAAACAGGATGAGAAAGCCAAAGGACTTCTACCTTCAGATGCTTCCCCACCTTCTGCTGCATCCCGAGAGGACAGGCACCTGGGTTCCTTCCAATCCCCCTATCTGTTCTAACGGCAGGTAACTAAGACCATTTGGGCACAAGACCATCTGACTTAGATCATTTAGGAGGCTCCTTTTTTCTCTATTAGTGATCTTTACCAGCATGCACCTCTGAAATGGGCATTTTTTTTTTTTAGGCAGAAAACACTCATTGGAAATCCAGTGTACCCAGTTGGCCTATTATATGCTATAGTATTTTCTTACAGGGAAACGGGCAAAGAATACCTATAATCACCTGAAATGCTCACCAAGCAGTAAAATAAAACTTCCACTATCTTCTGATTGAAACTTTGTATTTTTGTAAAATTGTACAGCCCAGGAGAACTGTGAGGACAAATACAAACTATGAATAAGGGGCTTAATTCTCCTCCATTAAATAATGAGAGAGGTTTCCACTTCCGCCCTTTGCTCAGAGCAATTATTTTAGAAAACTTGTCATTAACTACTTTCTCCTCTTTTTTAAAATGTGTATAAATCTTTCTGATAGGACTTTTCTCAGCTTTGTGACCCAGGAGTGTCCTTCTCAAGGATCTGGGGACTATCTCTTTGAAACAGAACCAGGAAGGGAGAGGGAGCCCATCTCACAGGCTCTGTGGGAGGTGAGGGGCTGAGCTTCTGTGGGCTCCTGGCCCCAACTTGCAAACCTACCTCTCGTCACAAAGACAGGAGCGGTTCGTCTTTCCTCTGAACAAAGCTCATTAGCTACCACAGACGGTCCCCACAATTCGCAGGTGAACTCAGGATGGCTGTGTATATGTAGAGTACATGCTGCTGCCAGGTCTTGCTGAGGCCTAGTCAGTGCTCATCTTGAGAACAGTCATAGAAGGGGTTCTAGCTGCCTGACCACGTAAAAGGGTGAGGTTTTCTTCTGTCTTTGCCTCTCCTGGCGGATTCCCTGTGGTGTGCACCACATTCTGATTTAACGCTTATCTGATAACAAAACTGCTTTCTTTCTCTTCATCCTTTGTGGAGAGGTTTTCTGGGCTGGGAGGAGATTTGCGTTTTAAGTATATTTCCCAAATGAACCTCAAATCCTTTGTGGAACAGGTGAAATACAGAAACATAAGCTACTATACATATATAAACACTGACTATATCTACGTACACTCAGATATTCTTTGAAAGAGTCAAAATCATATTTCTTACTGCTAATTTCATTTTTATCTACTGCAGTGAAAACTACGCTAAATTTTTACAGCCTATGCTATTTGTTAAATTTCCACTGGCTATATCATCTATTCTCTATGCTACAAAAAAATTCTATAGTAATTTATTGACAAATAAAAGTGTGGAGCAAATGTATCACGTATTTGACACTAATGGAACTATTATTCCCTTTTCACCACACAAACTCATCCCAGGAACTCCACCATCTGAATTCTAGGGTTTCCAGGAGCTTATTCTTGTTAATTACATTCACAAATTGTGCCCCCATCTGTGCCTTTAATATAGATTTAGAAAAACATAGCCCTATCATAAATCTTCAAAACATGGCTTCTTATTTTCTTTGTGTAAAATGCTACGAGCAAAGGAGAAACACCTTCAAAATGATGGAGTTAATTCATCCATTTTTTCACTTATTTTAAAATATGTATAAAGGTTACTAGGCATTAGGAATAACAAGAGGAAATGTCTCCTGTCCTCAGAGTGACCACAGTTCCGTGGGGGCAAAGGCAACCTCTAAAGTGTCAACTAAAATTGATGTGATCTATGGGAAGTAGAGGAAGAAACCAGCCTGGTTCAGTGAGGGAAGCCTGTGCAATTTCAGATGGAATAATTGTGAAGTGACCCTAATACTATGAAGCGGTTTTACTTGAATAAAACAGAGGGAAGACCCTCTCTGTTAAAATTCTATTTTTACAATACCAACAGAAAGGTAAACAAGGTTATTTCTGGTACTGCTCTGAAGGACAGTATTATTCTGAGGGCTCCATACTGACTTGCACTTCACCTCCTGTCTTCAAGGCTCTCTGCGGAGGGGGGGGTGCTCACCGTGCCCGGGGGATGCCCCCAGATGCGGGACCATGCAGCTCCCCCATCTTCCTTGGGAAAGCCTGGCCTTCACCTCAGAATCCCACACTGTTCAGAGACTTTGTGCTCATTAACTTCTTAATCTGGTCCATTCTAATAATGCAAAGCAGTTTTACTTATTATTCTGAAAGTCCAGTTAAGAATTTAATCATTTCTCATCAAATCCCTTAAATACTAGTGGGACTAACCATGGTGCAGCACTTACGAATTACTTGGTCTCTCTCTGCAGGAATATTATTTAGTCAGAATTGGACATCTCCCTTCTCTCAGCCAGCCCTCCTCTTGAACGACAATGGTTTTAAAATTCCAGTTTTATGAGGTGGTTTACCACTCTGCACTGGCATTATAAGAGTCATTTTCTAAATCAAGTGTCTGAGGTCTTTTCCATGCCTCTCAACTCGGAGACTCAGAGCTTATGGGTAGATGTAAGATTGTATACTGGATATTTCGGAGAGACAGCCCTCCAAGATTCTATTAAAGTGCACCTGTTTCTTTTGACACCTGGAATTGCCCTCCTCTACTTCTGACAAGTACTACACCCTATTAATTTTATATATTTTTTAAAAATTTTCCTCCTATACTGAGTGTTAGCTGGAAGGTAGGAAACTTGCTCCTGATTTAGGAAAAGGAGACATTCTAGTCCTATTCAGTGCTCTGTAACATGTCCTAAAACTTCCATCTCTGTATCTATCTGCCTTTCTATCTACCTACCTATTTATCTATTTTTTTCCTTTTCCTCCTCTTCCTCCTTCTTGTCTCTTTCTCTGTCTGTCTCTGTCTCTCTCTCTCTCTCTCTCTCGCACACACACACACACTCCTCATGTATATCTGGCGAAGATGCTGATGAGATTGCTATTCTTTACAATCCCTAAGTCTGTAGAGATGTCAATCTCTAAAAGACAGTGTGTGATCTCTTCTTTGAGAACCTGGGAAAACAAGATACTTGCTGTTTACCAGTGATGAGATGTTCCCAGGAGCTACTAAAACCTAACTACTGTATTTTTTCTTGAGAAATTTGATCATCAACACAATTTCTAATTCAAACTCTGTAAGTTGTCCTCCATTTTATGTTACAAAAATGTTCAAAGCCAATAAATTGAAGTCACAAGTGCTCCACTCTCAAGAGTTATTAAACATAAAAACTCTTTTACGTCCCCGAAGAGTCTGCTGAGTTCATTGTACTAAGTACTTGCTTGCATTCCTGGAAATTAACGGCAAAATTGTGTGAATTGGTGGGTGTGGATTTATGTGTCTAAGTCCATTTATCTGGTAGAAAACTCATCCTGTCTTTATATTTAAAATATTAATATCTTGTTCATCATGTATTTTGCATCACTTTTGAGTTTTTAAAATATTGCATTAAGTATTATTCACCTCGATTACTGAATTTTTTGGCGCACCCCTAACTTTTGTATCCAATGTAACAGCCTCACTTGCCACCCTGTCCCGGTCCTGGCAAGACAACCGGATGTTAGTTTAAGCTCTGAAGTGATAGAGGACCTCACTCTTGCTTTTCTTTTTCTTTGTTTTTTTACATAGTAAGTAGTGTTAAGGGTAAGAACAAGATAAATCACCATTAACAGAGAAATATCTATAGAGACATAAAATGTGTCCTTCCTTTTATGTGCAAAATATCCAAACCCTGGTTTATTCTGAGCCATCTCAGTTTTTTGGTGTAGATTTAAGTTTAACCACATTAAAAATACTGATAAAAAAATAGTAGTTTGTGATAAAATATAAATGAAGTGAGTCAATGCATTAAGGGCAGTCCAGCTTTATCGCACACTATCCACATGATCCCAACGCCTTTAAACCTCAGCCATGCCGTCCCGTTTTGGGGACAATACATATCAATTTCGTGAAGAAGCTTTTCATTCACGATAAAATAAAAGCAAGCGGAATGAGGTAGAAAGTGTGGACTAGGTTATATTTAAGAAGAGAATATGAGTGCGTTACAAGCTGTGATGTACAAAGTTCTGTAGGTATTAGTCATTAGTTTTTCAGTTTTCACACCAGAGGTAAAACCTGGAGGCGTGGCTGTGCCCCCGTCAGGGGTGTGGGGTGTGGACTCTAATCTCTGAATTACTCCAAGCTCACTCAGCCTGGCCACCCAAGGATCCCCGCATGAGACCATCCGCTTGCTTTTTGTTTCTTGTCTCCATGGCTCAGTGCTTTACTGCCAGAGAGACATGTGATCCCTCCTTTTCTTTTTCTGCTTCACGGAGACAATTGCCAGTGACAGAAACCCAGGAAAACTTAGCACACAGTAGAAAACCGAGTCTAAAACTCCCAGAGGGGAACTTTTTAAAAGGCCATTAAGTTTCCTAAATGATAACATAAGTGTGAAAAACCTCATAGGTTGGTGCTTTCCGTTTCCTGACATGTAATAATAATAATAATGATCACAGCCAGTGAACGACACCGACAAATGACACTCCTGTAGTCTCTCTTAGTTCTAAGCTCATTCACACGTACCGTTTCATCTTTGTCCTCACAACGAATTTGTCAGATTTCCACCTCAACGTCCTCATGCGAGTGAGGATAAAGTCAAAAAACTTAGAGAGAGACTGTGACTTAACTCGATATCACCAAAAAGAAATCTGAATTTAAGTTTCCTGTATCTTAGTCCTTGTCTAGTGCAACCACGCCTCGCTGTTTTACTTAAAAATACGTTCATTTAAGTAACTGCTTCAGTAAAATGAAATATTACAATACTAGGAACCTTTGTAGGGCAGGTTAGACATTGCTCTAAACACTTACCTACGTTACGGTTTGGTCTGACCATCACAAATTCCGTGCACAGCGGGCATCGTTCTGGAGGTGTAACTTGCACACACCTTACGTTAGCGTCAGGGGTACACGGTAATGACTCGACGTCTGTATACACTGTGAAATCACCACCAGAATAAGCCTAGTTAACGTCTGTCACGACACACAGGTGCACTTTTCTTCCTGCGGTGAGACCGTTTTTCATTCGGTGTTATTGAGAAGTAACTGACGTCCGCCACTGCGTAAGTCTACGGTGTGTGCAGCACGATGGTTTGATTTAATGGTGAGAACCTCTCCACAGAGGTCAAATACTACGCAGCACAGTACTGCTACCCGTGGTCACTGTGCGGGACATCACATCCCAGGGCTTATTTCTGTCACAACTAGAAGGTTGCACCTTCTGACCCCTTTTCCCCCACCTCCTCCACGCCCCGCCCCCGCCTCTGGCGACCACCACTCCATTCTCTGCGTCTAGGAGCTGGTTTTCTGTCTGTGGCCTGGATCCCACAGAGAAGAGAGGCCGTGTGCTGTTTGTCCTCGTCCGGCTACTTTCACTCACCCTACGGCCCTCCAGGTCCATCTGCCGTCACAGATGGCGGCACGCCCTCCTTTTTCACGGCCGAGTGGCACCCATCGTGCGCGCGTGAGCGCCCCTCCTCTGTATCCGCTCTCCACTCACGGACACGCAGGGGCCCCCGCTGCGGCTACTGCGAAGAGCGCTGCGGTGAACGCGCAGCTGCAGACACCTGACTGAGTCGGCGCTGACCCTGAGGGTTTGCCCAGCCCCGTCGGTGGCCCCAGGGGCACAGTCTCGTTGAGCACCAGACTCCGGCTGACCCTCAGGCGGCAGCTCTTCACGGAGGCAAATGTAGGCAGTCCTGTGGGACCTCATGCCTCAGCCCCTTCGGCCACCAGGGCCCGGCCGTGTCGCCCGGCGGCAGTTAAAACTGGGGCCACAGCCACTGATGTAAATCCGGGGTCACTGACGTAAATCCGGGGGTCACTGACATAAAACTGAGGTCACTGACGTAAAACTGGGCCTTCAGAGGTAAAGCCCGGGCCTCAGCCGTAAAGCCGGGGCCACAGACGTAAAACTGGGGTCACTGACGTAAAACTGGGGTCAGCAACATTAGTGCGGAGCCTCAGACGTAAAACCGAGATCAGCGACATAAATCCGGGGTCACTGACAGAAAACCGGGGTCACTGACGTAAAGCTGGGACCTCAGATGTAAAGCCGGGGCCTCAGCCATAAAGCCGGGGCCACAGACGTAAAACTGGGGTCACTGACGTAAAACCGGGGCCTCAGACGTAAAGCCAGGGCCTCAGACGTGAAGCCGAGGTGCAGACCCCTGTCAAGCCCAGGCGGAGTCGCTGGCGCGCCGAGCGGCGCGGGCGGCGCAGGAGGCCCGGCTCTGATCCCAAGGACACCAGGCAGCCCTGTGCGCCTCAGGCCACCGCCCTGCCCCTCTGGCGGCTCCGGGTCCCCATCGCCGCGCAGCAGCTAGCAGGTGAGTCTGCAGGCCTCGGAGAGCGGCTCCCGGGGGCCTTGTGGGCCCGGCTCTGGCGGTTCTCAGAGCCAGGGGTTCTGGGGCTGGACGCGGGAGGAGGTCTCGGAAGTCGGGGTGCCGCGTGTGGGGTTCAGCCGGGTTTTGGGGGTTTTCAGAGGAAGTGGTTCCAAGTGTAGCTGTAGATCCCGGATTTTCGGGGTGCGGGGGAGCGAGTTCAGCATCCTCCTCGGTCCCCATCCTGAACGTGAACCCCGTGGTTCCCATTTACCCAACTTTACAGATCAGGAAACCGAAGCCCAGAGAAATTCCGATTTTTGCTCGTAGTCACTCACGGTGAACAGGGACTGGTGGACTCAGAGTCAGGCAGCCCAGGACCCCATGCCATCCTGCCTCCCAGGAAGGTGCGCAGACACTCACTGCCTCGATGCAGTGCGACTGCATTCCTGCTCACGCACCGCTCTGCACAGGGGCCCGCGCTAAAAACACAGACCGGGTGGGTGGCTTCCACTCCAGAGGCGTGTTTCCTCGTAGCTCTAGGAGCTGGAAAGCTACGATGGAGGCGTTGGCCAGTGTGGCTCGCGGTGAGGGGCCCCTTCCTGGCTTGTAGGTGGGTGGCTGCCTGCCCACTGCTCATGCGGCCTTTTCCAAGCGCAGAGGAATGGAGAGGGAGGTGTCTCTCCACCCATACGAGTTTGTTTAATCATAATCACCTCCTAAGAGCCCTGTCTTCAGACACTGTTGCCTTGGGTGTTAGGGCTGCAACATAAGAGTTTTCGGGGGACACAGTTCCATCCAGGGCATATTAGCAAGCACATAAATAAATGATTACTAGATATTTGGAAGCCTTTGCAATTTTGTACTTTATGTTTCTGAGGGGTCGCACTGTCTTCCTTCCCATATTGCATATTAATTTCTCATTGCTTCTGTAACAAACTACCACAAATTCAGTGGCTTAAAATAAAGTAAATTTATTATCCTACAGTTTCAGGGATCAGAAGTCTGGAGTCAAGGTGCTGGCAGGACTTTGTTCCCTCGGGAAGCTTCAGAGAGCGTGCGCTTCCTTGCCTTTTCCGGCTTCTGGAGCCACCCTGCATTCTGTGTCTCGTGCCCCTTGCCCTGTCTTCCCCACACTGCGTCTCTCTGACAGTCCTCTTCTGTAGTTGTATCTCCCTTTGCCCTGAAGGACAGTTGCCATTCTGCTGGGTCTGCCTGGCTAATCCAGGGCTCTGCCATCTCAATATCCTTAACTTAATCACATCTTCACTTTTACCACGTAACAATGTATTCACAGGTTCCAGGGATTTGGATGTCTGTGTCTTTGGGAGACCATTACTTCGCCTGCCACGTGGTGAGTACTACATTTAAGCAAACTGCTTTCTAATATCATTATGCTATACTAATAAAAAAATTATTAATTTAATATTCTGAAATTAGAGTCACATATGTTTCAGCTTACTAAAGTGGCAAATGGTATTTTATCTTGGAAGACACAGTTACAAGGAAATATTTCAGTTTCTCACATAATTAGACTATTTTCCTTGGAAATCAAATCAGGACTTGGCAGTTGTTGAAGTGGGCTATCACCAGAATCATTTAATTTCTCAATAATTTAAAATTATGTAGCGAACTAACATGTGCTTAAAGATCCTGAGTCTGAGTAAACAATTTTGTTACGATCCCTTTTAAAATTCTTCTCACGCTTTCCTGAGGATACAGATAGGTGGTCAGTTATTTTCTGCAGCATCTGTCCTCTGATATGGGATATATTTGGGAAGCATCTCTTCGGATTAATGTTGAAAGTGTTGCTTATTTAGTCTAAGTATTCTGCAACTATTTCTAACAAAACACTTTCCTTTGACTTCTGTGTCAGTTTTATCTTGTTCAGTGTACTTGAAAATTGCCAGGTAAGTCCAGCAACTTCATCAGCCTTTGTCCTCCTCCTTAGGAGTAACAAAAGGAAGGATTCTTACTTAATTTGGGGAATACCCTTTGGGGAACTTCGTTGACTAAGATATTCTATAAGTGGTTGTAAAATATTACATAAAGATTGGCCATTGCCCAACTGTAGAAGATAAGAGTTCATTGTAAGACTGCCTTAAGGCCTTCACAAGAAAACTACTAGGTACCTGTAACCACAGAGTGTGATGAGTCATGTCCGAGAATCTCATAGCTGAGATTTGCTTGTTTGGTTTTTTTTCCCTCGAAATCTGCACTCCCTGCCCCTAGAATGAAGTCTGTACTTGTCGGTGAGGCATCCAGGGTCGTTCTCAGTAGGTTTTCAAAATATATTGGATTTAGGAGCCGAATCACTTGCCTCCTCCCCATTCCCCCCAGCACCACTCACCCCTGCGCCAGGGGCTTCTGGGCGCCTTCCTGATATTTAGCACTTAGCCTCTCTCTTGATATTTAAGAAAATTCTAGGTTAGTTCTAAACCCCAAATGTTTAAACCAAGACTTCCTCTGTCTATCTCACCCCCAAACATCCTACAGATGTTTTTGTTTTGCTTTTTTTCCCAAGTCTGTGGTCCTTGGACATGTGCTCTTGGTGACCAGTTATCTGGTCCTTCATGTCTCAAGCTCCATTAATCTCTGGTTTCCAGAAAGCACCATTCATACTAGGTGTCATAAATGATTAACTCCACCAGGTAGTCATGGCTATCTGATACATACATAATTTTTTATAACATACTGAGTCTCATTCTGATGAAGTACAGTAAATAATTCAGGTCACATGGTCAAACGTTGAGAGTGAGCTAAGTTAGATGAATAAAGCTTGAAGATAAATACAATTTCATTAACATAATTTTATAATAATTATTTATCTAAAGGTCTATTTGAAATGAAACAAAAAGCACTTGGGTTGGTGTCAGCAAGAAGTGCATATAGAATCGCAAAGTCAGTTCTGAGCCCCTCATCTCTAACCACGTGCAGCCCATCAACAGCAGCAGGAGTGTAGAGATTTCCACGTTTCTTTCTCGATCCTGCTCTGAAGTCAGCAGGGTGGGATGCATGGCTGAAATTTTGAGATGCTTTAAATGTTGAGTAATCTTCATACATCTCATGTCTTCTTGGTCTTTGTCATTTGTTCTCTTAACAAAATATGTAATTCTGGTAAATTGTGATGTACAGTTGATGCTCGTTAAGCACCATAGGATTGATTGTAGGGTTACAAATCAATTTTGGATTAGGCAAATTCATATACAGGGATTCGGCAGATAGTGAGCATCAGCTCACTATCAGCTCTTGTTATTCCTAAGTGGTGAATCTTTATGACCACGTATTCTATTTGCTCTTGCATGTACTTACACGCTTACTTATATGAGGGTTTATCATTGACTATCAGGGAGTAATAACAGTGCTGAAAAACATGGATGTGGAGCTTGGAAGGCATCCACATGACACAAGAAGTCATTCAGACCAACTATTAGAAAGAGTGAGTGGGCTCTCAGCAGAATGGTGAGAAATAAAATGAAAAATTGCACTTTCTGCAAAATATAACTACCAGTCATTTATCAGACACTAAGAGTGTGATGTAACAGTGTCACAAGCAGCCTGGGTTAAAGAGAAGATGAGTGACTTGGGTAGCTAATGCATCTCAAATAAGCAAACTTTGGAGATTAAACAACAACCGTGTTTTGGTTATAGCTCATGATTTCGTGGGTTAGACGTTTGGAGAGAACTCAGCTGGGCACTTGTGTTCCACTTGGCACTGAGTGAGGTCTCGCAGTGGTGTCCAGATGGCAGATGGGGTCTGAAGGGTCCAGGGGACTTCCACTCACAAGCTGGTTGCCCTGGTAAATGGATGGAAGTCTGGGTTCAGCTGGTAATGCCCACCCGAGAAGATTCCAAGAAGCCCCAAGGATTCCAAGATTCCAGATGCTATCAGATTTTCTGTGAAGCAGACTTGGAGACCCAGAACGTCCCTTCAGTTGGTCAAGCAGCTCAGAGCAGAGAATAATGTAGCGCTCTCTCTCTCAGTTGCAGAAACAGCAAAAAGTGCACCCTATGAAGTTATCCTTTCTACCCTTCAAAATACCTGTAGTGAACATGCTGTACTTCTGTTGACTTCTATACCCCAAACCAATTAGTGTGCAATACATTTATTTTAATTTATTTTAAAAATATCTTCTTAAATCAGACTTGTTTGCTCATTAATATTTATTTTCTTAATCAAATTACCTAGTGTGAAAATAGAAATTATAAAAAGAAAGGAAATGTAGTTTGTGATGTGCAAATATATTATCATTTCCTTAGAAAAGTCCAGAAAGAACAAATAAAAGTTAGCCTCAGTATCAGAGAAGAAAGATTTTTAGTTCACACGTGTTAATTGTTTATCACCATTGTAATTGGTAAAGTTAGTTGAATTTCAATATTTTATTTATTGATATAAAAATGAAAGTCAGAAGATAGAAACATTTTGAACAGGGTTTTTTCATTTTTTGTTTTTTTAACTCCTACTACTGACCGAGGCTATTAAGAGCTTAAAAAAAACTAAGCTTATAAATGGAATGGATTATTCTATATACTAACTTTAAAAAAATATTTGGTGTCATACGATTTTTATAAACTATATTGTGCTAACAAGTCAATATCTGGAGTCTTTAGTAATTAGATCCCATATATTCTGTTGAATTTAAAATTGTAAGTGTAAAAAATTATGTGTTGTAGTGACGATGAATTAACTGTGGGGATTCTCGGATCTTTTAGGTTTTCAGGCATGGAGACACAAATAATATATTAACTAAATGAACAAACAAGAGATTAAGTTAATTGACAGAGAACTGAGCAAGTAAAATCAATTTCCCTGCGGAACAGTGTGCTCAGCAGCCAGTGAATAGGAAGCACATTCACAAGCTCTTCCATCACCACAGAGCCCCCTCCCCTCAGTAGGTGTCGGTTATATGGGATCCTTCCGTTTTAAACCCAGGAATAAGCTGTAATAAAACATTAACGAAAACCAGTTTGATAAAACAATAGAGAATAATTATTTGGTTTCTATCATGACAACTTCTCTTACCACAGCAACGTCTCATGTTTTTTGTCTTTATAAAGTTTTGCATGTGTGTAAAAGTAACCCACACTTACTATAAAATGTAAATGTTGTAAACGTCTGTAACACAGCAAGTGGAAGCACCACGTGACAATACAAACAGAGGAGTCCCGTTGTCGGTAGTTTCTACCAGGCTCACCTTTAGTTCCTTTCGTCACCACAGTCATCCCCAGACTCAGCCGGGGGTCCAGGGTAGAGAAAGGAGGGAGAGCTGCCCTGGAGGAAGGGGACCCGAGTTCCACGTGACTCTCTGTCTTATGCCTGCTGTAAGTATGTGGTGATTTCCTGTAAAATGTACTTAGCAGCGCCTGAAGTGATGATTCCCGAGTCCTGATCAAGGTCGTTTACCCTCTGAAGAGTCAGAGAGGCCCAGCGAACGGTCTCACCACCCAATCCTTTGTCCCGCTAGCAGAGAGACACCTCTGAGGACCACGTCAGCTGCCAGCAGACACGCTGCAGAAGACTTTTAACAGACTGATTGAGACAGCACCATTGTCCAGTGGTGGCAGCAAGAGTTCTGTGTAGAGGGTTAGGGTTGTATTCTAGCTGGAGCATAGGGGCCAAGGGATGTGAATCAAGCCACTTCCTCTCAGCAGGTCCATTGCATCTCATGTAACAGAAGTGTTCACTGCACATAACCTTTAAGGAGTTGATGGAATTGCAGGAGGAAGGACCCCAACCCACCCACACCCATCTACACCTGTAGAATCTAAAGACCTAAAGTAGAGATATGTATTTTTAATTTGAGATGAGGCATATTAGTGTATACACAGGATATTCAGTACAGATTGAACATTTTTTTGGTGTGAGTAATGCTATCCACATGTGGCTCTGGGAAATTTTGAGCACAGGGATATTTGAAGTGAAGGAGACCATGCTACCAGAGCAGAGAAACCCATTACATTTCCCACTGTGTCCTTTCTACTGTGTAAATCACCTTTCTTTTCTTTCTTAGAAAAAAAAGGCAAGGTTGTTAAATTTTATCATTAAAGACAAGTTAGTTACATTGGCCTGGAATAAGTGACATCTCACATAGTTATTAGTTATCTGAGGACTAGTAGGGAGAAGTTATTAGTTCAACCACTGTGCTTAAAATGTAAAGTCCTATGTTTCTATAAGAAAGAGAATTAAATCAGGCTCCAGAATTGGGACTTAATTTCTCACTGATGAGTAGGAAACCACATAGGTGGGATCATACTTCAGCTCATGAACACTTAGAATCAAACATCATTTCAGAGCTGGGACTTAATTTCCATATACTGTCAAGGGCATAGGTGAGTAAAAACTTGGGGAGTATTGGTAGCTGCATGCATTCTGATAAGGTGGGATTGCGTGGAGTGGGAAAGAGAAAGGCTGAGAAGAAGGTAAGCAGGAGCAAATCACGAAGTGTTTCATAGGTTAGGTTTCAAGAGCTTCTGTTAGATTCTGTGAACAGCGCTTCAGGAATTTTACTGTGTTTAGGAATCAGCTTGTTACTTAAATGGTGCCTCCAGGGTTTCCCTTTAAAGATTCAAATGAAGTCGATCTGGGGTAAGACCCAGAAATGGCTTCCTACTCTTTGAAGGATATATGTTAATGGAAAGGAGCTAAAATTGGTATAATCCTGGTCACATAATTTTACATGTTATGGAGCAGAGGACTAATCCAGTGAAAATACAGATGAAGGCACAATTATAAAATTTGCCTGTGATACGTCTGTCAGAAAAGTGTTCCATGGGTGTCTTGCATCTCAGCACATCTTGTGAGCAGAAACACCAAGTGCCTTTTTTCTGCTCTATTTTTAAGGAAATTTCTGTAGAGAACATCCTTGGAAAATAGATGCGGTGTCTCCTTCCAGAGTAGAAAGCAGGTTTTCCTGCTGTGGAGTGCAGTAAAGAGAAAGTGTCCCTTGAGATGTTGAGCAGGTCTGCTTGCAGGTTGGGGTTTCCTAACTGTAATACATGCCCACTGTGCGTGCCGCACCTGCCTGAGCCGCCTCCGCCCCCAGGGACACGCCACGCCACGCATAGCTTGCAACTAAGATAAAATCTTTGAAACGTCATGGTACTTGACAGTGCTTGTGTGTGCTGCTGGGTTTTCATCCTGCTTGTAGTTTGTTGAGCTTCTTTGATCTTCACATTAATTTTTAAATTAATTTGAGAAGATTTGGGGCATTACTACAAAATATTTTTCTGCTCCTTCCTGCCCTCTTCTTCTGAAACTCCTATTTCACTTGTATTGGAAGGCTTGGCACTGAGGCTCTGGTTGTGTTTTTTTTCCTTCAATATTTGTTTTCCTTTTTCTGTTGACTGGATAACTTCTATTATCTGTTTTCAAGTTCACTGTTTATTTCTTACACCATCTAAACATCTGACGTTAAGCCCATCCAGTAGTTTATTCATTTCAGTTGTTGTACTTTCAACGCTAGAATTTCCATTTGGCTCTTTCTTGTGCTTTCCATTTCTCCCGTGGTATTTCTTATTTGTTGAATCATTGTTAGTATATCGTCCTTTAATATTCTGAACATGTTTATAATTGCTGTTTTGACATCTCTTTATACTAAATCCAACACCTAGTCCCATGCAGTCACTTCCTATTGACTGCTTCGTTTTTGTTTTTATTTTTTCCAATACAGCTCACACTTTCCTGAAGCAGTATCTTGTAAATTTTGCTTGAAAACTGACATTCAAGATAAACTACAGCAGGACTCTAGATTTTTTCCCATCAGGGCTGTTGAATTATTTTTTAGTAACTTCCCTGTACTTCAGCTACAAAATTAGTGTCTCTCCTGATACGTAGCTCTTGCTGTGTCTCTTGATTTTATTTATTTGTGCATCTATTTACTTATTGAGTTTTGCCGAGGTCCTTCGAGGTGGTTTCTATCTCTGCATAGTTCAGTGATCAGTTCCGTGGGTTGGACAGGAGTTGTGATCAGGCAACTTTATTTAATAAGGCTTCTACCTTCTGCGAACTGACTTGCCTGTGGGTTGAGAAATATATTCAGATGTGTAGCCAATGTTCAAGTCTCTTGGCTTTCGTTTATCACAGTGTCTTGGATCTCCCTCAGACTTGCATAGGACAGTAGTCAGGAAGAGGTGTGGACAGCATATTTCAGTCCTTCTATGGTTTTCCTCCTTCTAGGATCTTCCTGTTAAATCTCTGACTGGGCCACTCACTCTGAATATGTACAGCCTGCCAACTTGAGCTAAGAAATCTATGTGACTTTCCCCATCTGCTCTGAACTAAATCTGCCACTTTTAGCCAAGAAAGCCATGGTTTATGAATGAACTTTGCCCTGACTCCGTGAGCAACCTCTGGCCCTAAAGCTAGTCCAGTAGCTAGTCCATCCTTATTTGTTGAATCATTGTTAGTATATCGTCCTTTAATATCCTGATGGACTAGCTAGGAAGGCTAGTCCATCCAAACTAACCAGAGAAGGCTATGACAGCTGAGCAGGAAAGCTACAGACTCACTGACAAACTTGCCCAAAATTGTAACAGTTTTTTTTTTTTAAGAATTAATGCTTCCCAATTTGTTGTCTTCTGCATTTGGTGAATGTTAAGGAAATTGAAATAGTTGTTTTTGACATTTTGTCTAGGATTCTACCTGTTTTCTACAAAGGGGAACCAACTAAACTTTTTATAACACCCCAACCAGCAGTGGGCTCATTTAAGAATTGATCTTATAAAATACCAAGTTAAAGATGTTCAACTGTAATTTTGTAAAAGACTGAGTGAAATTTAGACAGTGTACATAATTTTAAGAAATTCCATATGTTACCTAACAGTGTAATAGCTGGATCACATGAGAAGTATACTTTAAATATTAAAAAAAAAAAAAACTGAGAAAGTATTTCTCAGATTGGCTGCATCATTCTACATTCCCACCAGCAACATGTGAGATTTCCAGCTGACCCACATTCTCACCACCCCTTGGTGTTTTCAGACCTATTTAGGCATTGTAGTAGGTATGAAAAGTTACTCCAAGAAAAACAGGGCAATTGTAGAAACCATCTTATTTGTGTCACCTGTCTCAAGAATCACAGTCCTGATAGAGATGTTTTCCACTGTATGAAACTGACTTTCATGTATTTTTATGGGTTTTCCAGCTGTTTACAGCAGGAGGGTAAGTTTCATTCCAGTTACTCCACTAAGGCTGATAGCAGAGACTCATAGCTAGAATTTGAACTAAGATTCCCTGGTTCTTTTGGTAGCTTTTTGTTTCATTTACAGGTAATAATGCTTAGGAAGCAATAAGCATGCCAGTACCTTTTGCACTGTGTCACAGGTCGTTTGTCTAATTGATTGTTTCTGCATCATTAGTTAAAGGCTAACCATGTCTTGTGTTTATTTACTGTGTCTATTATGTTATATGGGGTTTTGTTTGTTTGTTTGTATCTCTATGTGGTCTATTTCTTTTCTCCCTTATATGAATTTATTTCGCTGTCTTGAGTGTTAGGAGGTCTCCAAACACAGCCTCCACACAGTTCTGCCCCTCTTCTTGTACAAAGACCACTCTTCCCACCAGTAGAGCTATGTTCCTTCCCCTGGCAATGTGGCTGAGTTTTAAACCACAGTGATTGGTGGTGGATTCTTACGCAGCAATATATAACCCAAAATTTCAGGAATATTTATATTTTGTTTTCATGTGGACCTTTATATGTTTATAATGTCCTTATTCTCATTCTTAGTTTTCTACTAATTTATTTATTAACTTTAATTTTTTGACTCCCACCTATTATAATCCCCCTCAAGACACTCTGTTTCCTCTCTGTCTTTCTGTTGACGATTCTTTTCATTTACAGTTGTGTTATTTCTAAATTGTAAGAACACTTAAGATTATTATACTTTTTTCCTATCCTCATTGAACTTTTTTTTAGTTATATTTTTAATTTAAATATGTTTAGTCTTTGACTAGTTCCTTAACCAGGCCAGTTTTCACCTAATCATCCCATTTCTTGCTGTGTGTAGGAAAAGTCAGCATTCAACTTCTGACAAAAATTCACAGGTATCCTTGACACCACTGATTGAGTAACACATAATATATTCTGTTTTTTTTGCAGAATACCTGGTGATGAATCATACAATGAGTAATCACAGGTGTTCGACACCTTACGTTTTCAAAGACATTTTATACATTTTTCTAAGACTTTTTATGTTCTACATATATTTTCACCACCATCTTTTGTAACACACAGATTCAACTTCACATTGTACTAAATCAGTGTTTCCTCAACTTCTTTGAAAATATTATCAATTGTAGTTATAAAATAGACTCTTCATTGATGCTACTTTTTCAGTCATTTCAACCTTGGCATTGACTCCTGGAATAAACAACAAGGTAGTGTTGGTAATATCCATTGACTCATAAAGGGCCAAGGAAGGTCACTTGAAATTATTTGGTTTTTATGGACTAATGATAATACTTCCAGTATCATTAACTCATCAAACAACTGTTCTCACTAAAAGACTAATAGTCTTTAAAAAGACCACTTTAACCACATTTCTTCAACTGCTGCAATCAAACATAATTATTGATAATTCAACATGGGAACACTGCTTTCCCTGCTTGACTGGCAAAAGAATCACTCAGAAAATTACTAATTTTTCTGAATGCTGCTTTTCTGTGAGGTGGAAAGAGTGGGTTGAATGTATAATCTGGTAATGTTGGTGTATATTGTATTATTTTTGCCCAAGTATAGTGTCATTACATAATAAACACAATGTTTACCATCTATTTTAATAAGAAAATTGTGCATACTCCATAATGCCTTAAAATTATGAGACTCAAAGTTTACTTGTTTCTTCTTTTCTTCTTTTGACCTAATGGGACCTTTAGTTTCCCCATTATCTGATGATCTTGTTTGTCACTTTTCAGAGCTCTGTATTGTGTTTTTCACTTTCTTCATGTGCTCTGTTTCTAAGGATTTTTATTTATGTTCCATCACTCATGAGCTAAGAGCATGTACTCATTCTCTGCTTCTCTTTTCTGTTCAGTATATGTTGTGATGTCAGTATCAACTCTGCTGATTTCAAAATAAATATTTCCCTATGTAAATGTGATTTGAAGTTTTGCAGAATTATGGAGATAATCCAGCATTGTTTGACTCTTCATTTCTCTATTATCTTTACATGAATTAGGTTTATTACTCACAGACAATTGCTTCTCTGAATCAATTATTTTATAAAGTGATACAAAATGGTGATTTTCAAATTTC
Source organism: Platanista minor (assembly GCA_004363435.1). NCBI lineage: Eukaryota > Metazoa > Chordata > Mammalia > Artiodactyla > Platanistidae > Platanista > Platanista minor. The sequence goes on along the minus strand of RJWK010015856.1, from coordinate 4,864 downwards.
ATCAATTTTCCCCACACTTCTTAGTTGGCCCTATTTTCTAAGGAAGAGTTTTCTATCACGAAACGCAGCTATTTGTTTTGGAAATACTATTCCTATTGAAAATCAGGATAAAATTTTACTTTTTCCTTGCTTATTTCTCCAGCCCCTTCGGCATAATAAAGTGATCTGACAATCATTCAGCCTCTTTGATTATGTTGTTTAGCTCTTTTATGTGCGACTTTCTAAAATCACTTGATTCGTCTGGGACTGGTAGATATTGTGTCTCCTTCTGTTATTTTGACCACCCTCAAAACTTTGTGTTTTCTCTAGTTTTTGCTTCAAGGAAGTTGTGTCTTTCATTTGTGGCACAGGTAGCATTAACCTTTTGTATGTGCTTTGCATACTTTAGATTTTTAAATGTCTCTCTTTGGTCTGGATCTGCCTTGGCTTGTATCAAAATCATATTCCTTGCCTTGGTTTTTGTTTGCCTTTGTCTATCTTTTCACCTTTTTTAAATCACTTTGCTTAAGTGTAGAGAATATTGAGTGGAATTTTGTCAATGATACAAACGAAAAGCCTTTTTCCTTTTATAATCTTATATTTATTGTTGTGGCAAATATTTAAAATACAGGTTTTCTTGCTTCAGATGCGTATGTGTGCGTGCGTGTGTGCGTGTGTGCGTGCGCGCGTGTGTGTACGCGCGCGTGTGTGTAAACTGTTGTGATGCGTCTATCTCCGTGTTAGTGGTGCCAAAGAGAGTCTAGTATTAGGTTCGTACCTGACAAACACTTGGTGAGCAGAGGAATGGATGTTTAGGATCATGCATTTTAGTCTCAGGTGAACCCGAGCCTCGCCACTTCCTAGCTACACAATCTGGAGAAAGTCATGGAGTCTGTTTTTTTTTTTTTTAATTCACCTGATAAATTGAGATATTACCACCTGCTTTACAGTGTTGTTGAAAAAGTTGCCTGCAGTCCTGCTTATAAAATCACGGTGCTGGCACGTTTGAAGTGATCGAGAGACGAGATACACAAGTTTGCTCACATCCTGCGGTGTCAGGTCCCAAAACCAACGTTGTTGGCATCCAACCCATGTTTTGCTTTAAGTGAAATTCCTTGACGTACCTAAGCCTTTTAATTTCTTCAAAGAAAACGACAGTACACGGTTAATTCAATCAAAGTTTATTTTTAAAACATTTGAATGAATGAAGTCTTTCACCTGAAAAGTGAATGGAATATTTGATCTTTGATAGAGCTACCCCTGGGGCATGTAGAGGAGAGACAATGTATTAATCCTTTCTTTCTCGGGTAGATTAAATTATTTCTATGAATACAAAGCTGTTACCTTCTTGAGTTATCCACTGCAGTGTCTAGTTTGGAGGAGACCCATCTGAAGAGAGTTTTTCAATTATAACCTAACTGGGGAATTTTTTTTTACAGCAGGATTAAAATAGATGGGAGAGGTGACATAATAAAGAATGACTGAGAGTTTCTGCAGGTAGAACAGTCAGAGGACATTGTCCAGAAGTGCCCGGGTGATGGGAAGAATGAACTAGACCCCAGGGAAACAAGTGTTCCAGGCAAAGGGAAGAGCACACGTAAATGTGTGATGTGGAAACAGACTTCTGTTCAGAGTACAAACTAGCTTACGTGCCTGGGAGTGTAGTGAGTAAAACAGGAGAGGACTTCAAGATAAGGTCAGATTTTATTTACTTATTTTTATTGTTTTCACTTTTAATCCAAGTCAGGAAAGTTGATTTTTATCTTAAGCCTTTGGAGTATTTTAAACAGAGTAGTGACACTGTCACCTTTAAATGCTTTTTAGAAGATCACTCGGGCTCCTTGTGTGGAGAAAGCACTTTAAAGAGGATGTAAAAAGAGGATTTAGGCAACTGTTACATTCAAGGATTATAAGGATTTGAAGCAGTGTGGGGTTCAAGAAAGTAGACACACCTGGATGCATTTTGTATGTTGAATGGACGGGAATCAATGGATTGAAAGTGAGGAAACAAAAATCAGAGCTAACTCTAGAATTTGGGGCTTCAGCCATTGAATTGCTAATGGTGACATTTATAGATCTGAAGAAGAAAGGAAATGGTATAGGATTGAGGATGGGTTGGAATTAAGAGTTTGTTTTGAGATCCTGATGTTGAGATTCCCATTAGACAAGTAGGAGATGTCGCGTCTGAACCTAAGGGAGTTGTTACCATGTACGTGGTATTTAACGTTATTAAACTGTGGAGTTCCATTTCTCCAAAGAAGATATACAGACTGCCAACAAACACATGAAAGAATGCTCAACATCATTAATCATTAGAGAAATGCAAATCAAAACTACAATGAGATATCATCTCACACCAGTCAGAATTGCCATCATCAAAAAATCTAGAAACAATAAATGCTGGAGAGGGTGTGGAGAAAAGGAAACACTCTTGCACTGCTGGTGGGAATGTGAATTGGTACAGCCACTGTGGAGAACAGTATGGAGGTTCCTTAAAAAACTACAAATAGAACTACCATATGACCCAGCAATCCCACTACTGGGTATAGACCCTGAGAAAACCATAATTCAAAAAGAGTCATGTACCAAAATGTTCATTGCAGCTCTATTTACAATAGCCAGGAGATGGAAACAACCTAAGTGTCCATCATCGGATGAATGGATAAAGAAGATGTGGCACATACATACAATGGAATATGACTCAGCCATAAAAAGAAACGAAATGGAGTTATTTGTAGTGAGGTGGATGGACCTAGAGTCTGTCATACAGGGTGAAGTAAGTCAGAAAGAGAAAGACAGATACCGTATGCTAACACATATATATGGAATCTAAGGAAAAATGAAATGTCGTGAAGAACCTAGGGGCAAGACGGGAATAAAGACACAGACCTACTAGAGAATGGACTTGAGGATATGGGGAGGGGGAGGGGGAAGCTGTGATAAAGTGAGAGAGTGGCATGGACTTATGTACACTACCACACGTAAAATAGATAGCTAGTGGGAAGCAGCCGCGTAGCACAGGGAGATCAGCTCGGTGCTTTGTGACCACCTGGATGAGTGGGATAGGGAGGGTGAGAGGGAGGGAGACGCAAGAGGGAGGAGATATGGGAACATATGTACATGTATAATTGATTCACTTTGTTGTAAAGCAGAAACTAACACCATTGTAAAGCAATTATACTCCAATAAAGATGTAAAAAAAAAATTATGCAGTTCCACTGCAGACATTTGTAAGGTAGAAGGGAAAAGGACCCCAAAGAAGTCCCTAGGAGTTCTATAACATTTAATTATTGAGCCACCAGGCAGGGGCTCTTAAAGGAGATGGAGAAGGATAAAGGAAAGCCAACCAAGAAACAAAGATTCGAAAAGCAGAGAGTGTTTACCCCTGTGGAATGCTGCTCAGACATCGGTCCTGACATGTCATGTCTGCAAGAGCAAAGCAGTAATCGTTGGATCTGAGGACTAGCAGGGGTGCTGACTGGGAGCTTGAGAGGTTTCGTCTAGCTGTGATGGTGAGAAGTAAAGCCAGAATTGGGCGAGATGAGGGGAGAATATGGAGTTAGGAAAACAGAGACCGAAGATAGCCCATTCAGTATGTTTTGATTTGACGGAGAACCAAAGATGTGTCCTCTCGGGAAGAAGACGTGGTGGTGGTTAGGGCGTGGTTGGATGGGGGGCTGGTAATTGTGCTGCAGCACCTCAGCCTTCCACCAAAATGGAACAAAGCTCGTTCCGAAACACTCTTGGATGTACCTAGAAGTCACGTTTGATAAGGGCACCCCTAACCAGTCAGGTTGACGTGTAAACTAATCAGATCACACATCTGTTCCTCCACCAATTTTCACTGCCTGCCCTTCCCTTACAAAGCCTAACTTGTATATAAGGCCATTGTTGAACCCACCTTATCTGACACTCAGACTTCCCCAACCACAAAGCTTCCTACTGGCCATTCAGAGCTTGAAATCTGCAGAGACAGGAGATACAGAACCTCTTAAAGCAAGCAGGTCTACCTTTGAGATCCCAGGTCTACCTTTGAGATCTATTCTTCCTAATAGATCATCCCTCAGTAACTCACACTTGTTCTGGTTCTGACTGAATGGTTAGGAATACATGAAATCCCTACTCAATATATCTATCCTTCAAATATTTGAAAAGTGCTGTCTTACTTTTTGGAGTTAACTTTTCTTCAGTTTTGTATATTACATTTTAGCAATACAAATTCTTGCAAGACTCAGTTCAGCTCTACCGTTCTCTAAGTATATGGGCTTTGCTGTTGCTGATCTCCTCAGAATGTGTGAGGTTCACTACAGAATTCAGACAATAGGAAGGGACCAACTGGTACACATATAGTGGTCCGTGCCCCCCACCATAATTTCTATACAAAACTGAAGCCCTAGAAATAGAAGAAATACAGCTCCTTAAAATATTTGTAAGCAATAGACATATTGATTTCTAGAAAGATTTAACATTGCTTTCAGGCTTTAGAAAGGCAATATAAAGTTCTTTTAAACTCTATAAATAATATGTTGTGGGAATTAAAAAGAAATCCTGAAATTTTGTATGCTTTGAGGAGTCTTATATGATATAAATGAAATCAATTCCCGACCAGGCTGGGTTCCACTGCCAGTCATGTTTGCATCCTGCAGTGTCCCCAGAGTGTAGCTCAATCTTTGAATTGGGAGACCCTGAGCCCTCAGAACTGAGAACTATGTACAGTGCCAGCGTGTGTGGTGGCACATGAAGGCTCTGTTGACAAGAAGTTCAGTAGCTATACTTTGGTACATAATGTAAGAGAATCGGTTTATTAAAATATATATATATTTATGGGCTTCCCTGGTGGTGCAGTGGTTGAGAGTCCGCCTGCTGATGCAGGGGACGCGGGTTC